>PQWD01005081.1:33199-103090 GCA_019425675.1 Leucinodes orbonalis | reverse complement strand
TGTGCGCGAGAGATGCATGGCACGACGCACATTTATCTTACTACTACTACATATTTGGTCGTGTAAGACCACAACGCGCAGGTTTTTGTCTGTATTTGACACGTCCTACGTAATGTAGGAATTAATATCGTTATACTTCCCCCATAAGTTTGTTGAGAGCGTCGGTGGCTCAATGGTGTGACGTCGCCTTCCTACCGTAGGCTGACGTTCAAATCCCGACACGACCAATGTGTGCTCGAATTTCGAAAATATATGTACGTTATCCGATGCTCTTACGTTGAAGGAAAACATCGTGAGGAAACCTTCATGCACGCCTGCGAAAGAGATTCAAAGGTTTGTGTGAAGTCGTCAATCCGCACTGGGCCTGCGTGGACGACTATGCCTTATCACCCATACGGTAGGCTCGTGCCCCTCGTGGGGACGTTTAATGAGCTGATGATGATTACTTCCCACCATGTGGGATGCACTCGCTATCAAAAGCAGATGTTCTTACATGAACCGAACTGTTCTAATATTACAGTTAGGGTGGTCGGTCACGTTTGTGTTATGATTTTTAATATCAATTCAATTCGTGATCGCTCGAGACAGGTCGTTTTTTCACTTTATATATAGCAGAACTCATTAAAGTCTTTTAAAGTACGTGAAGATTTCCATTTGTATTGATGTTGCCATGAGCGCCATTAGATCACGTTCGACTTGTGTAGTGGTAATCGAGAACATGACGTAAGAAATTTCATAAGTGCTAACAAGAGGTTGTTACGAGGAGATGAAAAGTAACAACTTGAAGGCATTGCGGACATTTCCAATTTAATAATTTCAGCTTGAGCTAATGGTAATATAAATGTGCATTTCAGATTGAGGGTTAATGAAGTGTATTTATCTAATGCGGTATTATTTCCAAGTTAGATAGCTCTATAAAACGCCAGAATTAATAAATGTCTGAAGGGTTTAGAAAGCAGGCTGTTGAGTTCACGATAATTTGCATAGGAAAGTCTATAATTGCAGTGAATGGAGTCATTACGTTGTACATGGAAGCCTCGGCGGCATACGGCGCCAGTTGTGTGAGAGCGCACATCTGTTCAAACCACTCCAGTACTTTTAAGGAAACATGATAGCCTGTACCAACAATCAACATTTCTATACAAGAGAGATTGCTTATGACGTAATCAATCGAATCGGTATCTAAAAGGAACTGCCTCAGTTTTCGATTTGTCCCGTTCAGATTGATACTTGTTCCAGGGGTCGTTGGTTTGAATCTTGCGAGGAAAGCAGTCACTTTGTGCGATTTTCCTAGTTTGTTTAGGACCTCGCTTATGGAACATACCACCGTGGTGCACCGTCTGTAAAGCAGTTTGAAAACTACAACACCAGGCCCGAATGTACTTATTCTTAATCTTAATTACGAAGCAGATCGAATAACAATATCATGTAATGACTTATGAATAACATACATTGTATCTATAGATATATGGACAATTGGTACTGTAGGGTTATTAATAGTTGTTCTATTCAAATTAATGTAGAACATCATAACTAATTACTTACTATATATCCATTATCACATTTTGTGGTGACCGATTTTATTGTTTTAGTTCAGTATAAAATTAAGGCCATAACGTGATAGCTTGTACGACACGTGAGAATGGAAGTTTTAAGTTTATTGGGCATTTTTTTTTGTTGACTAGACAGTAAAGGGGAAACAAGTAGGTGCAAAGTCCAGTGGAAGGTCGACAACGTTTTACGTGACTTCGTACCCATCTAAGCTAGTTTATATCAATCATTCGTTGCTATTAATGTCAGGGCACTGAGTAAAGCCCAATTAGACAGTTCAATTTTTCCAAACCTTCTTACCTTTTCAAGTACATTTGAATGGGGGCAAATTTAAGAAAAACATTAAGCTGCCTTTTCGTATCAAAATTTATTACCGCAGCGGGGTTATGATTGTAATGTAGACATAAATAATCCCTCATCGACCCATCTGGTGTAATGGTTAAAACATCAACATTCGGGCTTAAGTACTCCACAACCGCATGCGAACTGACAAAGCCTTATTCGGTATTCTGAAGTACCATACGACCAGTTGAAGATCCCAAAGGTTGTATGCTAAAGACCCCTTATATCCCTGGGTACATACATGAATTAAAATACCGTATATGTCGTCAGACTAGAATGTCGTCTTATTTATTAGAACAACTCACTCTGAAGCAGTTTAACGCGCGAACAAAAGAAATAAAGCGTTGGATATGGTGTCTCATCTGAATATAATGGAGGGTGGAGCTCGGCGAAGTTTATTGGAGATGCCATTACGTGGGCATTTCGCTACGTTGACGACACAGGCAGACAAATCACACACGTTTACATGAATTAGTTCCAACGCACCGCTACAACACGGTAATGGAGTAAATAAATGAACACCAATACATAGAGATCAAGTATTTGATTATTCAAGGACAGTTACTATTGGACCGAGTAATATAATATTTTTGTTACTTTTTCTTTATCCTTTAAAGGCAGACATTTGACCGCCATCTCACCTGATGGTAAGTGATGATGCGGCAGAGTATGGATCATGCCTGCCTAGAAACAGCCTATTCACTCTTGCCTTGAAGACGGCCAGGTTGTACTTAAACATAACCATATCCATCTCATCTCACTGCCATTCGTTTCGATCAAAAGGTTAACTCGCTGTAACCACCTGCAAAGGCTTTATTAAACGCTGCCAAAATGCTGTTCAAATATGGTTTCTACTTAAGCCAATTTGATAACACTTAGACTTGTGATATAACATAAAGAAACACAAGCTAAGACTTTAAAAATACCCTTTTTAGGTAATTCTGGCATCTCGTTTATTTATTTATTTATTGGTGCACAAAACAGCGCTACAAAACAATTTACAATAACATAACATAAGTACTTATTCATGGGTACATAACCAGTTGCAATACCAGGAGCATGAATTGTGTCAGCACCGGTTACATTGATTAACACCGAGTTGGCAAATATGCATGGCAACATTGGCAACCCTATATAATCAACATCTCATAACATGTTTTGTTACTCTATGAAATAATCAAATTGCACTGCATGAACTTCCTCCAGGCCCTGCGCACATAACTCACCGAGTTGACAATAGTGGGCCACAGCACGACACCGCGCCGCTCTGGTAGTATTAATGTTCTTGTCCCATCCTTATAACACGGTGCTCACTTTGTGCATGCATTGTAATAACCAGTATACCCTACTAATGTTTCACGCATTCGTTTCAGTGGCGTTTAAACTCTAATTGGGAACAGGTAATTTTGATGCTGCAATCGGAACTGCTTTCTTCCAATAATTTTCAAGACCTGACTGAAAGTTCACGGATGCAATGAGGTCGCAGCCAATGTCTCTCATTGTGTATTGTTCGTCCGCGGATGGCGAGACGAAGGGCATTTCCTCTCTTCCTGTATCTCGTGGCCGTGAGCACGAATAAGTGCGATCGACTGGATCGCAGCCATACAAGCGTTTCCTTATTTAGTGTCGTTAGCAACACCGAAACTGCGTAGGGAAGTTGTACAACTGCGCGTTTGTGCGAACCGTGAGATTTTACTGTACCGGTATCTAACACGAGTATTACAGCTAGAATTTAATTATTGCAAGCTAGGTGCAAGGTTCCTCCTGTACCGCATCTGCTTTTGATTTATGGAAATTGAACGCGTCGTGCGTCGGCCGAGGAATAATCTTGCAAGAAATGCGTGACAGGACCCAGAATAATAAGACGAATTAAATGATATATTTATGAAATAATGAACGTCGTTGTAACTCCTAAATTCGTTTCATGTTATGTATGCTTTATAAAAATTAACTCAATATATTATACAAGACCTTAAGCGAATATAACTCACGCCACGAAGGCTGTCTAGTTGGATGTAGTAATTTAAGTCGGTTGTAGTAATAAACATGGGTGTGCGCTACAACGAGGAAGCTCCACCTTATCAAATTATTCAAATGTCATAGGCTGTTAAGTGTGTAACGGGACCGAGTGAAACATTGCAATGTTCCATGGGCCGGGACTGAACTCGTATCCCAGGTCTCCCACGGGTGGAAAACATTACCGTTGCAATGGTAGGGCGGTCTCCACTTGATTATTTATGAGACGAGCCGCATGCGCCGCGCCCATACGCGCCTCTACGACACTTTATTAATGATCGACTCGTAGCCCAGCTTTTTGTTATCAATTATTAAGTGTGTCTGAAGATCGAGCATCATTTGTTGAGCATTGTTGGATTTTGATGACGTATAGCATGGGGTTATTTTTACTTACATGTCGGTCGAGTCCTGTTTGGTCGGGTCAAAGGTATCCAAGGCCTCTGTGGCGGAAGAGTGGCAGTAACTGTAACAAACAAAAAAAGATATAAAGTATTTGTTTTACCATACATTTTACAGTTTGTCAACTCAAGTTTTTTGTTAAAGGTTCGCTTATTTCTAATAATAATTGCGTTCAAAGCAAAAACACGAGTTCGCATCGTGCGTATAATAGGCATAGCTACTCCATTTGCTCAGTAATATCGGTTGCCAAACATCTCGCATTCGATTTAAAGTGGTGTACGAACAAAGCCGTGAAAAAACCTAGTCTCTATTGTTCTGTTGTGTATAGGTATGCAACAAGACATGAATTCAAGCGAAAAATCCACGGGCGCCCATCGCAGCGGCGCGAAGACACCAACTGTATTGGAACCACATTTGCAAACATTGCCGTCGTAAAAACATAATGAACACCAGACAAAAAAGCAACTCCGTGATGAACAAAATGCGATGACGTCACTGGGGCTAGGAAATGAACGTTATAACAATCACTGATGAAGGAATTGTGCACGTTAATCACGAACTTACATTTGAAAGTGTGATTACATAATACTTTTTTGGATATTATTATGTTCATATAGGTACTTCATGACAAGCAATACCTACATATAGTCGTGTGGTATCCACATTAGTCTTGTAATATGGTACTTACCTACAGAAAACAATATAAATAGTCATTTCTATTGTTAATACGGTTTATTTTTGGAATCAAGACAAATCAAATTAGAAAAAAACAAATGAACAAAAATCATACTTCTTTCTAAGTGTTTCTGAGAAATTAAAGTTTTACCAGTATACAAAAAATTTATAGGCTTGCTTACATAAGTTGTACCGGGTTCAAAGACTTTAAGCAGCAACCTCTTTAGCAGAAGCTAAGAATTTCATTTTATTTAGCTTCAACTTACATTGTATATTTCATTTATCTACAAATAAAATAAAAATATATTTTTACAATTGAATTCATTGATATAAATTATAGGTATCTATAACTTGTGTGTTAATTGTATTAAATCCGTTTACACAGTTTTCTTCAGACACTGAGACAAGTGATTTAATGTGAAGAACAAGAAGTAAGCTATCGACACAACACCTAAAGTGAAGTTCTAAATATATCTAAGGCTTAACTAACACTTTCAGTTGGCAGCCTTCAAATTTACATGCAAATTTACTTGGTAATTTATATTCGGAGAGTCACAGTAACAAGTACTAATAATCAAAATGTTGAGGAGTATTAACATACTACTCCATCATCCAAGTTCTTGCCGTGTAAACTCAAATAATTATAATTTAACTAAAAAATAATAATAAAGAAAACAAAATATTCAATATCAATATGGCAAATATGTATCTGAACAAACGATCTCATTCGACGTCGTATAAAATAAATTGCTTGACGAAGCAGGCTGTTGGGTCAAGCCATCGATCAAGGATATTTTATATGATGCTGTTTCATCGCTCATGTTGGTTAAATATTTAATTAAAATATTATTAAAACATGGTTTTTGAACTATCCTGTCTAAATTATACTACATTTATATGAGTTATAAAAGTAATAACAATTAAATCTACAATCTAAATAGTATATATAAAAAAAATCGACGCATTTGCATAAAGATATTTCAAAAATGTATAGGCGAGACCAAAAGAACGAATTGTCATATGATATTATACTAAAGTTTACCCGTCAACTGTATGAAATGTATGAAAAGGAGTTACTTGGTACTGTTGCATTTGGTTGGATATAAATTTCAATTCCAACAGTTGTTCACTCCAATGAATGTCGCTCTTGTCACATTGTTGCCTAAAATGGTCATGGTCAGATACACGTACTTACACGTCCTTATTGGTATTATAAATGCGGCCAATATTAGGGTTTTAATATTAAGAAAAATATTAATTATAATTCGGGAATTGTAATATGTAGATTATTGAAATCATTTTTCTAATAACCTGCTTGGGTTAATTTCTGTGATAACTATATCTAATTATAAAAAAAAAATTACCGGTTTCCAATCATGTTCAAATGTACATTTCCAAAGTTTTCCAATCATGTTCAAATGTACATTTCCAAAGTATATGAACATATCATGTGAACCATCATCATCATATTTTAAAAAAAGTATACTTATTCAGCCAGTGCACCGCTGCCCAAAGACTTCTATAACTGAGGTGTTTTGGAGCGTAACCCGCCGCCCTCGGATTAATAATATTTCTTTGGAGTAATAGTTTGGGTGTCAAAAGTATATTGTGGTCTTAGTTTCTCAAAAGAAACCTAAAATTATTTTGTAATACCTTACACTGGACCAAAGTTCAAAGTAATTCGGCTAGACCCTGATTAAAGGTTAATTAAACTCTACAGCAACACTCTTGCCTACAAACTAAATTTATAATATTTGCTGAATATTAAAAATATTGTTAGTGCGTGTGTCTATCATGTGTCGATATTTTAGGTGTCGGTGCGCCCTGAGGCGGCGAGCAGAGCGCGCGGGCGTCGGTCGCGTCGTCACCTCATTACACTTTGTAATTAGGGCCGTGGGCTGCGCCGGCGCAACGGCCCTGCACTAAATCACGACACCGGGCTTAGCATGCGTGCTTGCCCCCCCTCGCATCCATAACACACGACACAATGCGCGTTTATACCACCGTTATTGAATATTAAACGAAAAATGCCACTCCGTCCACTTTGGGAGGGACTTCCTTTACATATTTTGAAGTAAACAACGAAAAAACTGAGGTCGTTCACACAAGATCATTTGTTCTGTTGAAAAGTGCTGAGAAATATTGTTTTCTTTGTAGTAAAAATTAGTACAAAATTTAGCAAAACAAGGCCGACAAAAATTTGGCATAGCGTTTGTCAATATTTTTTTAAAGCCAGAAAAAACCGTGCTCACGATTTTAGCTTTCTTTGTGTACAAGCTCAATGAGTCGATAATAAGAAACACGTCTATAATTGAACTCTCAAAACTGTCGATAAAGTGAAAATCGTGTAAAGTCATTTGGAACAATCGCCTTAAAAAAGGAAAACAACAATCTATGGTAAAAAAAACCCACAGAAACGCTAAAACTTTCACAGATCATTCGTTTGTCACAACTTCCGACATCGCTAACAAGACAAGATGAGCGCAAACAAGGTGGTGTTAGAAACAACAGACAGGCGGCGAGTGAAAGTCGAAGCACTAGTAGAAGCACAGTGCACATTGTATAGGCAGGTGATAAGCATCGACACGCTCCTCACATTGTTCGCGCTCCGATACATGAGATAAGGCTTTCTCCGTTCATCTCTCAAGAGCTACCGTGAGAACGCCCCTTATATTATACGAGGTGACATTTGCGAAACAGGAGCCTCTATCTGAAATACCATCTACATAAAAATGTTCTCGAATAAAAATTTCAGCGCTCGACTAAAATTTAAATGTCCTAGAAGTTAGAACAAGCCATCAAAATCCATTTGCATCCTGTGCAGGTATGTTTTTCCAGTAGGTAAAACAACAACAGGGGGTTCTGTTAATAATAACTTGCAAGTTTATGCCTTTGTGAATAAGTTGCATGTGATGATAATAAGTACCCGTAACTGTTGGTTTTACTTTGTAACACAGACACATCGTCTTCTTAACCATCATAGCGCTTAAAATGTACGATACCGTATAATGCACATTACTGTAAAGAGTTAAAACTGCTGAATGACAGGTAATTTTGCATTCAAAATGCGTACGCTATGAAATAAACACGTACAGTATATAAAATAAGGATAGAGTTTTAAGCCCAATATGCTGTTCATCAATTCCATACAAAATATTTTCAATACATGGACAACGTCGGTTTTGCCAGACATTGGGGAGCCGCGCGAAACCGGTATCTACAGCCTGTTGCATCACATACTAGAGCAAAACCATTTGCCTTCATAATACACGCCTATCGAGACATCGGAACACTTATACTGAGTTAGCTATTTGGAATATATTTTACAATTAAACTTATACAATATACATAGAAGTTTCATAAATGTATGCGTTGATTAAGATGGCACCAATATCTGTTATCAACTTATGATTAAACCTGTTGTTTTTCGACCGCTACTCATGGAACGCGGTACAAGTGTTTAGTATTTAAGCTAAATTTCTTATTGTTGTATATATTTTTCGTGCATCGAATACTTGATCCGAACTGCATGTAGGTATGAAGGAACGTGGTACGTGACCGGTCGAGCTTACAAACCATCGGGTTTATTCCTGTGTTTACAAATGAACGTCGTTGTCGTGTTGATCTGCGTGAGCTGTGTTATAAACTTGCTAATATAGCCTTTATTTAATTCCATTATGACATAGTACTAGAAAATTCTCTTATTTAGGAAAATAACATAAAGTAGGTGCTATAAAATTTTAAACTAATAGTTTTTTTTTAAGTTTATATTATTTGTCCCATTTCATGATTCATTTTAATTACAGTGCTGCCCTCATATGGCGCCAAATGTCCTGGTCTACAAAAATTAGCCAACTTCCATCAGTGACCCGTCTCAACGAGGCTATGCATAGAAAGAAAGAAAGAAAAAACATTTATTGACCGTGCCAAAAAAAAAGTGCAATAGGACAAACATATAAGACAATATTTTACATTGATACAGTAAAATAAAATAAAACAATTGAAAACAAAACAAAGACACGGACAAAAGGTCCCACCTCAGCATAAGGCACTGCGACGCAAACGCCGTAGCAGCACTGTTATTCTGGCGGGGCCTCCTGAGATAACGTCACTAACAAAATTACATTTAATACAATTAACAAAATGCACATCTAACACAATTGAATTTTACACTGAGACAATTTA
Organism: Leucinodes orbonalis; assembly: GCA_019425675.1. NCBI lineage: Eukaryota > Metazoa > Arthropoda > Insecta > Lepidoptera > Crambidae > Leucinodes > Leucinodes orbonalis. Next base: position 93,922 of record PQWD01005081.1, on the reverse strand, counting down.
AGACTAAGGAAGGGAAAAACAATATCACAAGCATAATACACAAAATGAACAAGTAACTAAACGCATCTCTGTCAGTTTCACATTAGATGGGCGTGTGATGGGCATAGAGAGCTCCCTGGGCTATACATCACGCAAAGAAGGCATTCTAACTACTTCAACTATTTTTCTTACAAATTTACAAATAAACCAGTAAAAACAATACACTATTTGGCCAGAATATATATAAGCAAAAACTAAATTATAACTAGAAACTAAGACTGCCTTATTGTTTAAACTGACAACTATCCCTGACAAAGTAGGGATGTATGTCTCGAATGTGTTCTAGGAACTTATAAACATGCCATACGAAGATGCTACTTCTAAGTACGATTATGAGCAACTACCTGAAATAAACAGTACGCCATAAATCTTCCCGGGAATGCCATATCTCTCGGAGATCACAGCACTGACCGTGGCGGTGATTATTATCTTAAAGAGGACTACATAAAAATTCGTATTTTCGCATGACGCGTAACTTAGCATTAAAATCGTTTTAATGTCGTACTTCGTGAAATTACATGTGATGAAGATATCATAAGAGCGTTATTATCTTTTAATAATGCATGAACAATTGTCTTTATGCGCGTATTTTATGTATATTAGGAAACCTACATAAAAATATAAAAACGTTAGTGATGCTATTACGAGTAGGTAAGATTTCACTTAAGACATTTATTAATACAAATTAGCGATATGTTCATAATTTGGTTTAATTGTATCAACAATTGTTCAATAAGAAAAATATTACTAAGTACAAGTACTTTAGCTCGACCTCTTCACTTCGAACATTTTAGGTAAAGACCTAACTACACAACAGTTCTTAGCATTTAGCGATTGCGTGGCGGATGTTCCTTGGCGACGGCGAGCGTGTCCAGTAGGCGGACTCGACGACCTGATGCAATTGACCCAAATGGCACGGGATTACACCGACAATAAACTACCTAACAACCAATCTAACTTTTAATAGCTTTCAAGGGCGGTTCGTGTAAGTGCCGCATGTGTATCACAATTTCACAATAAACGAACCGTTGATAAATCAATGGCAGATTTACTATCGAGAAAAGGTTTAAACAGAACTATGAAACTATCGACTTCGAGAATCTGAGACGATACGAGTTTAGATTTGTTGTAATGATTGTTAATTTATATCGACGAAGTCGTAATTTGACAAGTTTTCCAAATTCCCTGCATGTATTTTAACTGCAAATTTACAAAATTGTTTTCTCAAGTAATTTAACAAATAACTTGATGTTTTTCATGTAAACATGAATATTTGTAGAAACATACATACACATGAATATATACATCAAACATATTGTCCTTAGGCGGCTTTGTCAATATTCCATAGTGTACTGGTCAAGGAAGTGCGCGACAGTCACGAACTTTTACTATAAACATTGGAAGGATGACATCATTGTTACGCCGCCTGTATCGTGAGGTTTGATGGTGGCCACTCGCTCCGCTCCGGTGACCGCAGCGGGGGGGCCCTTTTTGCATATTCTGCAGCGTTGAATTTTCCACGCACGTGATAAGTCTCCGAAGAGACGTTGATTACCACCTTATTTAACGTGCTGACGTCGTGATCACGGTTACAATTACATGAGCGAAACTAAAGTTTGCTTATATTTGAATAGAAACTTATTTTTATAGCTGTCATTATTACTGGAACTCTTGATATTTAAAATTAGGTTTTTTATTGCGGTTTTTGCTGCTCAAAAATTTGGTAACGTCGCAGGAATACAATGCAGTTTTTGTAGTTTCGATCCAAAATTCGAATCACGGTCGAGGTGGCCGCAGCGTTTGCCCACGCGCTAGCGTGTCCTCGGCGCGACCGTTCACGGCCAAGGCCACACAGATAATAAACGCGTAATGATGAACGATGTGCTGCCAAGCAAAAAACAAGCGCGCGCGCGCATGCCCACGTGGGGAGCCTTTATGAGCCTCTGACAAGATTTAATGACTCGGAAAATTACATAGCTACCGATAAATCTATCCAACAAATTTAACGTATTGCATGGTTTCCAATGTATCGTTATGCCTAATTTACGAACTATATAAAATTTACTTAGTTTAGTAAAAAATGATGTAATAAAAAAAGGTTTCATTATAGATACACATCACAAAAAGTTGCACAAAGGGGAGCGTCATATCAACCTACAACTACTTACTAGACAGGTCTATTGAAGCGTTAATATAGCGTGACACCACTTACATGATAGATGCAAAAAACAGGATTAATTTATTCACAGACATCTTGTCATAAGTCTGTGAATTCAAATGGACATTTTAAATGCTGATTCTCAGTAAGCACCTCTTGTCGTAGTGTTTCATTAAGAGATACAAGAACCCATCAGCTATACCGATGCCCGTCGTAAATCAATGGTGCGCGATACCTTTGTCACTAATGGAGTATCGTAAATCAGACCATCAAACATCACCAGCTCCCATCAAAACATCACCAGCTCCCATCAAAAACCTTATCGCAATCACACATCGGATTAACCGATTACACGTATTGGGTAATCCAAGTTTTATATGCATTGAATATTTAAGCTTGCCCCTCTGGGACCAAGGCGTTAGCTTAATTTATTTTAATAAAATAAATATCTATTTAACCCTAACATGAGGAATTCATTTATTTAAATAAATAACTAAAGTACTATTTAAGCCTAACGCGGGGAATTCAATTTATCCCCCTTTAACTTATATATTTACTACAGTTATTAGGTCCATACTTAATACTTGTTACAAAAATGATTACATCGCAATGTTATGAAGGAATTCAATTTGTCCGCACCGTTTTCTCTAGGGAGTGGTTGGAATTTATGAAGGTTTTTACGCTCAGATAAAATCTACACTGTGTATAGGCTTTCGTATTCGTATCACGCGCTCTGATTCCACCAAGCTAGTGCATCGTACTTGGAAATGTGCATCATGGCGCATGTGTGGGTCGCATCGGACGGATAATGCCTCAGAACATTGAATGGTGAGGTGAACGAACCTGATAGGTAAACACTACTGATTGATTGTCCGATTCAAACGCTAACGATCTTCACAAAGTGAGAGGTGATTTTGCTAATAGTCAAGTGTTCATCGGTCTAGTGATTGAGCAGAATGTTGACGTTACTTCTTTTTTACGAGTACATTGAAAAGATTAATTTTTATATGAAAAACAACAACATTGAGCCTCAGAGCTAAACATAGAGTACTTGAGATGTACGCATCGGATAAGTCGCATAAATACGGGCAGGTTACGAGAAGGGGACCAAAGAGCACGCAAATAAACAGCACAATCTTTCATCAAATGTCACAAAAGGCGATGTCGGTGTATCCGCAGACGTAGGGCTTGCTTGAAACGGCACAGTCATGTCATTCCAAACGCAATGGTACACACGCCCATGCATTATCCTCAGCATACCTACCGGATACACGTGGAGCTACAAAGCTAAGATTTATTTATTGAACGTGTATTTTATTTTCAACTTAATTAGTTTGAAATTATCGTTACTAATTTTTTAACTTTTAAATTACGAACTTATGCATAACACATACTTAGAATTTACTGCGTGATTAACGATCGTACTTGCAAATGCAACTTTGCAATCGCCTGTTTCTTTGAGCGTGACTTGCTTCCATTTTAGTTCCGTATAATCCTTTATATAAAATCACAGTGTAACTTGTCAAAATGCCTTCTCCAATTACGAGTGAGGTCGTGTCGATCGTCAGCTCAGCGTCGCCGGGTACGACAAACAAGGCAATTGCTCGGCCGCAGATCGCTATCAAGCACGCTACGGCCGCCCAGGCTCGTACCTCACGTGATGTCGACCCACCAATATGTCCAGGTCAAACTCATCTGATGCTCACATCGGTGTTCGTTGCTCAATTGTTATTCGACCTGAATATTTAATGTTACTATGTATCGATCAAGGCAGACTATGCTGTAAACTACGATGCATCAAACATGCTCACTAACTCTACTTACTGCCAAAGTTCCTGTCAGCTTTGATTATTACACCCAGATTTTTCTTTACATATTGTACACGGTAAACGGCTAGTGAAAATGTGTAAAACTAGACTGTTCATATAAACTTTGTATACCTCTAGATAAGTATAGGTAGTTTATACAGACATTATTATCTTACATTAAATGACTTTACAAACATACTAAGAGTATTATTAAATTCCATTGTATTACAACCATAAGATCAATACGCTGTTCAATCTTTGCTGGAATAAATTATTTAATAATTCAACTTTCTTTTCTGCAGAACATGAAAAGCAAATTGAGACATTGAAAGTAAACATCATAACAATCAAAGAGTAATTTTCCACTCGCCGCATACGACCTGCCATCACATTTTATGTCGACACATAAGAATAATACCACTTATAACAATAGAACATTAGCATGCATTTGCAACTTTTACTTTACCAAATCTCACTTTGCAAGCTATTGTCGGTGGATGGATTTGGGAGAAAAAATCGAGTGCACCGGTAATGACGACATGAATTATGATTATGAATAGAAAGCACAGTAAGTGACTGTATTCTGAATCGTGCAACCGTTTTTAATATCGGAATGACTGTCACTTAGCATAAACAGTGGAAACGTATTTTGTGGTGCGTTATGATGAGAAAGAAAGCACTGTTCACGAAGAAAGACGCTGCAAATCTAGGGTTGCGAAGACAGTGTACTATTCAAATTGTTCTAGTTTTTGGATATAGTTTGCGTATGCACCAGCTTCAACTTCTTATAATTTAATAAACAAACAGTGTACTAACTAGTGTAAATAATTTTACATTATATTTACCTCAACTTAGGTGCACTAGTAACAAAGTACGTATTATTATAACTCTGAACGCATATCTTCTCGTTCTCGATGCATTTTATGCACCCGCGGGGAAATAGCGCAGAAGGTTCAAATTTTCAATAACTAATTAAAGCAATTTAGGAAGGCAGAAAAAAATACTGTTGTAGTAGATATTTATGATAGAGCGTTTTTGTCACCTAACGATATAAATTTATCTTTTACCTATTTACAGCCCGTGAAAGGGAGCACAATTATTATGCTAAATATCAGGTCACTGACAGGTAAATCAATCTACATGATGCACCGAATTATAAAATTTCCTTTTTAAAATAAGCCTGTCTGCGTTTCGAAACTTATCAGATTCCAGTGAGCAAGTGGTCAATGAACTCGACGATTCAACTAGCTATTAATTTGAGTCTTTACAATTCGCGTAGACGTCAGTGTCATATCGTTTCAGTAAACGCACAATTAATGTTTATAGCCAACTTCCTTTAACAACTTTTTATTCTCTTTGCGATAGGAAAACTTCCCAATTTGATTTTTTTTTTCTAAAATAGGTGTTCGTTTATTTGGCATCTCCTGTTGATAAGTGACGATACAAACGTAGATGGAGCATGCTTAACCTGAAAATTCACTTTCGCCTTTTTTTAAAGGCTTTTAAAGGCTCCGGTTATAATGATCAGGACACAAATCCGCAGGCAGGGAGTTGCACGCTTTAGCAGCCCGCATTATAAAGTAACTTCTAACTAACTTCTTCTACTTAGAAGCTTGGACATCCAACTAGCGTATGTTGCTATGAAAATGAAATGTTGACGGAGGTATCAACTCAAGGATTACTAAGACAGACGATATTACGAAATGCTAAGAAACTACATATTCAATTAATCTACTCATTAAAGCTAATAGATCTCAAGTTATACCTTTACTAATTATCTACAATCAGCCGCATTTTCTATTGCTCATTGCAGACAGCTCTACCTTACAAAAATATTAAATAGTTAACACTGAAAAAAATCAAATAGATACTGATACCGCTATTGTTCGGTAACTATGAAATATGTTAAGGCAAAGTAAACAACAATGATATTCATATATATAAAGGTAGATACGCCATCCGTGCCTCAAAAACGAACCGCCGAGAGTACAGTTTGTACTCTTTTGTATAGGTAAATGTACGCTCATTCGGAATATGTGTATGTGTGCTGTCACTGAATTTGGAACACTTTTTTCGATTGTTTTGTGAAAATCCATACTTTTTACATCATTAGTAAACAACCACAAAGGATAGCCCGGCATTTGTGCACATGCCTACACGCGGTCAGCCTACGCTGAATTCAATTAACGCCCCGCGAGATTGGAGATTGTATACTATAATAGATGACATGCAAAGAACCCTTTAATACTAACAATTAATCTGTGGTATTGCATTGTAATTTTGTAGGAACAGAAATTAATTACTTATTGATAGTGGGTTCGGAAAGCATTAATTTTACATTGGAACAGATACCGAATTAGTTCTATTGAATAATTTAAATATAAAATTAACAAAACTTTATTCAGATAATTTTATTGTCACTAACAATTCTTATTTAACGTAGTTGCCAAGGAGTTATCTATCCCCTACTGTTATGGCTACCTAATTATTTGTAATTAAGCCAGTCTTTTCTGCTCCGTATGTAATACAAAAACTTTACTGCATCAGTACATAATAGTTACATAATGCATAATTATTTTCAAGACGTGACAGTAAAGATTGATACTTCTAGTTGGCAAGTGAAAGTGTGGAGCGTGCCGCGACTATATCGCGCTGCGGCGGAGGGCTTTGCTCCAAGCTATTGTGGTGTATTCTTCAATTGGATTTTATTTTTATTTATTTATTAGGACAACCGACAAGATAAACAGTGGTACAAGCAACATGAAATTAGAGACAAACAAACTTAAAGCTAAGTGTCACCTTACTTATAGGTTGCCATGGCATGTTATGTGGACTATAGTGCTAAAATACACAATTTTAAAAATATATGAATGTATGAAATTAATAGACTAAAGTGCTTGATTACTTTACTGAATTAGTTTAAATTCATCAAATATTTAATATTTTTTTCAACTTTCTTCTGGCAAACAACTTGGATTTTTCGTCTTCCTGCAAGCGAGTAAGGGACACCTGGTGAAAAGTGATCACCACCATCCAGTATTAATGGTGCGTAGATGCATTTCAATTTATCAAATTCCCAATCATATCTGTCATGGAACACTGCTTTGGGTTCAAAATAGCATAGTTAGTTATTATCATTCTAAAAATAAATAATAATCAGTTTCTAAAAAATAGCACCCATGTTTTAAAATATTAAAACAATCCATTTAAAACTTTATTATATAAAATCATACAGTTTATTTCAGAATTATGTCCGGTTAATAATGAAGTAGACATAATATCAAACTGTATCTGGCCAAGATAATGGTGTGAGTTGTGCGTGTTGAAAGATCATATTGGATACAATTATGAAGTGATATAATTACATACAAGCTTAGCAAACTAGTTGCGGTGTGGCCAAAATACAGCTAGATACACAATAAACATGCAAACTATTTCCTAAAAATACTATGGCACGAGGGCCATAGCTCCAAAATCATAATTCGTTATCAACAATTAATTATGTTGACGCTTCGGCGGTGACGTGAAATATTTAGTGAACGTCCTCCTACGTCCAATTTGTGTGAGAAAGCAGCTAAAGAGTGGGCATTCGCTAAATTAACATTTGATGCTGGCTCGTAGTACAGAGTCGTAGAGGGCAGCGGTTACTTTGTTAAAAACGAAATTATTTGTGAATAATGATAGGTCGATCAATCGTCTGCGAAAACGCCGCCCGCTAAAGCAAATTTTATCGCATAAATTAAAATGTCCTATAGCTATGGCAAAGTAGTTTTCCATAGAAATACTTTGCGTACTCAAAACCTGTTTGATCTTAGATTGCAATGTATAACATCCCACAGTTGTATGTGATTGCACTAATCATCACAGAATCTCGTTAACCTGTCAAAGGTTACAAAGAAGGCCGTGAACTCGCCGCATCCTCCCCATATAGCAGTACATAAATATGTCCTTTTGGCTTTTAAAATAGGCGCAGTGGAGTCACATTGTGTTCAGTCATGCCATGTAATATATCTACCTATACAACGTATACGAGGTGAATAACCTCGCATGTTATCTTCAGGAGTAGACATAGTATATTAGACGTGTGTGACATCATTATTGTGCCAACATTACATTTGATGTTTGTTTAGCCTAAGGGATCATTCTAAAGATAAGTTAAATATGTATACAATTACATCATATGTATACAATATGGGAAAAAAATGGAAGCATTTATTCCTCTTTTTTTTCAGTTATATCTTGTTTCTAAACAAAAATGATTTTCGCCTTCTTTAAATGATGAGTCCCTGTTATAATTTAACTTATCCTTCGCTGAGATTCTCGGCAAAATAATTTAGTCAACATACATGAAAACAAAAGTTAGTAGTAATGAGTGCAAAAATGTCAACGAGTCCTGTGGTAGTAAAGACGTCGGTATTGCTTCTATCGAGATGTGACGAGGGTTCGTTGGCAGCCGATAGCCGAGTTGACACCAGGGCAAAATATCGCAGTGCGTTGACTGGCTGCTTGTGATTCCATGCGTTTATTGTTACATTGTCTCGTCTCGAATGGACTCGACTTTAACGGTTTCGATGCTATGATTCCTTTATGCCAAATTTCAGAGATATTTTAAACAGTAAATGCTGATAAAAAATTACCTTACGCTTTGTTCCTCTTTTTTCTTGTTATTTCTTCCATATGTATAATATATATATTTGTATACACATCAAATGATCACTTTTATTCTTGTGATCATTTTGTATTTACACACCCACAATTGTAATAATATTTATCACAATAAAACAGGTTACATTGAGAACTTATTTTTTTGTGTCTGTTAAAAAACTGTGATAAAATAGCCTACTTAATATTAAAGTATGTCATACAAAAACTAATTTAACAGTTTCCTTGGTCAGCACACATTAAGAGCACTCATGAATATTAACCAAAATGGTTTCGAACATAAAAACTGTAGTTGTTATCTTACGTGACTATTGTAGTTCACACGGTTTTGTCTTGCTCGACCTCGCCCCATCTATCAAACCTAACTAGGCGGAGATTAGCAGCAAGGACCATATAAAATAACACAGTACCGCGGAAACCGTGTTGTTATTTTTTATGAACCTGCAATATCACGTCTAGTGAAGAATTGACGATGTGCAAGGTGTGGCATGGAGCCACCTTATAGGGCCTGACTCATAGGCGGTCCCACTTATAGGAATGTGGATACAACTCTCGACTTCCCGCGTTCCTGTCAATGTGGCTAAGGGAGTGCGCTGAGGCCCTGCCCTACAGGGTCCGAGCCCCATACACCCCCACTGAATAATTTCAGTAGTAAGAATAAAGGTGTGGCGGGAAGTTAATATAGTATTTATTGGATACGTCAATTTTCTTTTCAAACTATAGAAGTTTACTGCGGGATATAGGTCTCCCCAATTTGCGTCGAATATACCAATCCTCCGCTTTCCTCACCCAGCCTCCACCTATCAAAAGTCACCCGTCCATCGGGCCGGAGGGCGTCCTACGCTAAGCTTGCCAAGAAACGGTCTCCACTCCAAAAGCTGTCTACACCGACGGCCATCGGTTCTGCGACATAATATGTGATCGGCCCACTGAACTTTAACTTGCTGATCCGGCGAGCTACGTTGGTCGTCAATATCTCTTCTTCTCATATGAATTCATTCCTGATTTTATTCCTAAGAGAGAACCCGAGTATAGCTTACTGCAATACTTGTTGAGTGATTTTAACTCGTGAGCCCAGTCACGTGCACTCCATATATGCAAATAAGCAGTGTATACTCTGTGCGTCCAGACAACCCAGAAAATCGCCAACATATTAAATTATTCATATTTATTCGCCCATTTTTCTCTACAGATTTGAAACCATAGGCGATCTGCTTGTCAACAACACCACTCACTTTGCCTAAAATGTAAATTATTTATTGTTATTGCGATTAGTGTCAATCACCCTTCTCATAATCTCTATGCACGCTACTGTGTGAACCAATATCTATCCATGTCTCAAATTGGACATGCGACAATTCGCTTCCTATATATTCAGTGTTTCGACTCGTGACTGAAAGAACTTAAAGCCCATCTTAGACTGTAGCAAAAAAATTAAACATTCAAATTGTTGGCGATTCAGATTGAAAGGCTATTTGAAAGCTGATCATTAAATAATTTCGAAGCTATTGCCCGTGAACGGTGTGTGTTTTTATTATTACACGGTGTCGAGCAAAAAATCGTGGGCATCGGTCGACTGTGCAATAAAAAATTCGGCGATATTCACATCACTTCTGTTGCGGTTCCGTAAGCGTTATCATAAAAAATAAATAGTCATTTCTCGAATAAATTGTGAAAATAAGTAGAAAAACGAAACTTTAGTAAACTAGCTTTGCCCGCGGCTTTGCTTGTGTTAAACTAGCACGGTTAACATAATTCTACTCTCCTGAATTAGAACAATTCATGTGTCAAGTATTGCAGTCCTTCGACTGGAGTGCTTGCCCGCCTTGAACTTGATACATGAATTCAGTAAATTTGATAAATTCTCTGAATTTCAGACTATTTTAATAATGGATCAAGGATACTTCAATCCTTTTTTGTATATACATTTACATATAATTATTTGGGATTGATTATTTTCAGCACCTATAATCCATTGCATGCCGTGGAAACCTATAAGTAAGGTGAGTTTATGTTTGTCTCTGATTTCTTGTACTGATTTGTTGTTCATCCTGTTGGTTGTCCTAATAAATAAATAAAAATAAGTACAGATAAAAGAACTCTGAACAAAATATAAGGTATAATTTAATTACTCTAATGTTAACGGTATGTCTTTTTACAGTACATTTTATATCCATATATTAGACTTTTCAGGCATCAATTATTAATAAAATATAAGTTATTATTATATATTTTATTAATATAATTATACTAACTTAAACTAAAATTGTTGTAACCTACGATGTGTAGTTACAAGTTTATTAAATTGAAAACCAAATTGAAAATGAAATAAATAACTAAATTGATAAGACCAGTGAACCAGAGTATTTTGGTTTTAAACATATTGAATATACATTGGTGGGTATATCAATGATAAAATCAGATATTTTAAAATGTTACCGCATCCGCGCCTCCTAATACACTTACAGCGCGCACTATAACCTCTTCATTTGCTAACAACAGACGAAATCACTGTAATCATTTATCGCACGAATATCACATCATAAATCTATGGACAAAATTACAGGTTACATGTTACGATTACCTTGTTATTAGCGGTGACTCACTACTCTATACGCACGGTGAGATGGACGTTACAAAACATAATATAACATCCGAAATTAGCGAACACTTATGGGGTCGTTGAATTTAAGTTGCTGTGACTTAAAGCATGAGTTAAAGAGTGATAAGGAACCAATCCAACCACAGCAACGCGTGGTGAATCCTGCAGAATAGCAAAAGAGGCATTGGCGTTACGCCAACGCGCATACGTTATACGGGCTCAAAGGCCTCCAAAGTTAAAAATAATAAGGATGTTGACTGGCAGATCAACTGAGCTTACTTTTTTCGATCTATCTAAACGACAGACTAATTCATTTTATATGGCATTAGGACGTGAGGTTATCAAGTGAAGCACTCTTAATTCCTTATACAAATAATTCGATTTGTGGTTATTATAATAGTTGGAGGTGTTGAAATGAAAGAAATTTTGTTAATGTCTCAGTTTTATCACCAATTAGTGACGATGAATATTTTGACACGTCTCCGTCTATGATTCTTTTTTATATTGTTTAACAGTGGCGTGGATTACGTTATCAAGTCCATTGTCGATAACGTGTACAACTTGGCGAACAGTGCGACTTTATAGCAGTGAATGAGTGGTTTTCTGAATTTGCTAATACCTGAAATTTATGCAGCTTAAATGCACGGTCGTTGCCGTTCTCCGTGGCCAGTTATGTTTATTTATTCAAGGAGTCGTTATTGCGTACGATTAGAATGTAGAGTAGAAACGCGGCTGACTGACGACTGTAAGATCCCGCCTGAAAAGGAGGCTATTAAACTTTAGAAGTATTATACTGAGAAAAAATATTTTAGGTCTCAAAATATTTAAAATTTACTTAGTGAAATTTCTTAGGCACCTACTTATAAACTTGTTAAATGGTGCTCTTTACAAAAAATGTTTGCAATTTATACAAAACATTATTTTAAAATTTACGTTTGTTAATCGAATCCAATATTATATCCGCCACAGTCAAAAACAAACAGATTAACAAGAAAAGAATTGCTCGAAAACGAGTTCATCGTTGTGACCTCGCGGAGTTAATTAAATAGTGACTGTGTCAAATGAGATGGTACCCGGATTCGATGCGCATACAACACCAGGTGGGCAAACGAGGTTGAGACAATCACCGTACCGGCTTATTGTTCAATTTAAATTCTTATGTTTGTACTAGACGTACATAGAGAACAAATAATTTGTAATTACATATTTGTCTGAAAGAAAGGCGATTCCGATATTCGGAGGGCACGTCAACTCTTAACCCTTTGACTGCCAGGAATGGATACAATGGAAAATCTATTGTTTGTGACGCTTTAAGGCGTATCTGGCGGTCAAAGGGTTTTAACCCGAGAAAAGAAACAATTATTTAACTATTGTTATTTGTTCGGTATCAAGTCACTGGGAGGTGACGGTTAAACCGTCGATCTCGGGTGCAATCTTATCGGCTACAAATATTTACGTTAACACCTACCAATCGGCATTAGGCACGCATGATTGGTTACGGCCCCATAAACCCCCATAGCTATGTTGCGCGGATAACCAGGGCTGTTATAGGCTGAATATGAAATATTTGTAACTGGAACGAATTTAATTGAAGAATTTTAAATCAATCTAAATTACAAAACGAAATGAGTACCAGCAGACCCTTTGGGACTGGCCATCGGTGAAGTTTGCAATTAGAAGCGACGAATATAGAATGAGTTGAGAGTTTGTTACCCCCAACAGCTGTGTATCAAAAATACCATCCCAGAATAGACGGTGTGCATCAGCTAGGGCAACACACGCATTGCCTACTTTCGAGACAGCAGTTACCGGGCCAGACGTGCCGTCGAGCACTCAGCCACCCGATGGAAGATAATTAACAACGAAATTGGCCGGAGACAGCTAGACGCCTTACTTCTGTGGCCCGCGTTGCATTACGCCCCGCAATAATAACACTCCATACAACAGACACAAGGCAATTAAAAAAGTTGGAACGCCCGTTTCCCACACATTACTGGGTGAACGTTGCGACCGTATTGCTATATACGCACTTAATATTGTAAACATACAATACAGCAGGACTCTATTCAGACGAGGGAAATTGTTCGAATCGAGGTGAAACCGACTGCGGTGGATGAGACAATTACTGGATAATAGTGCCTGTAATAACATCCATGGTGTTGCAGCTACAAAACTGCAGCCGGTGGAAAAATTAGGTCATCGGGGTTCGAGTTTCGAAACAATTTACGGCAGAAGTTGGCGTCGATAGAGCTCACGCTCTGATTTGCATATTGCTAACGAAAGTGTAACTGTGACTTGCGCCGGACCACATGGCATGACGCACAAAGTTCGTTTTTATCTTATTTGAAATCCATTCTAAGCAGATACTTTGTTTCACCCTAATATTCTAAATAATTACACACGATCGTATTACAAAACAATGCGGCCGTGGTACGGCACCGTCAATATTATTATTTAAAAAATATTATGAACGTGTGCAATATAAACACACCTGCTATGAAAATCTAAATCACTTCTTGAGTTTCCAGATATTGCACTACTGCACTTTTATTTCTGCAAAAAGAACTCATTAAATTCTTGGCCTTTATCAAACTGAGTACTTATTAATTTATGTAAATAACTAAAATAAACGCAGCGCCCAGAAACAAAAATTTCAACGCATCAGAACTGATCACTTGCAAAAAGAAGGTCCATCATAATTTACCGCTCCAGTTTCATGTTTCGCTCCTGATAGTCGTGTGAAAAGCGGCTCTGTACCCGGATCAAGCGTCGCTTCTCTGATGTACCAGCGAGACAGCGTGAAAATTAACTTTATGGATAAACGCGATGATAATTGACTGCAAACAACCCATCACGCCGATTGGTAAATTCAACTGCAAAGTGGGTCGTCGAAAAAGTGAAGTTTCGTCAAATGCACCACTTACCCAATTCAAGAGAGCGGAACCAATGTCGGCGGAAGCATTGTGTTGGAGCGCTCGGCTTGCTGAACCTTTTGTGGGAAGTGTATTAGATAACGTGTTTGAGAGAGCGCGCACAAAACAATGAGTGCGATTTCGCGGACGCATAAGAGTGAGAGCGATCTGGACGTTAACGAATAGTTAATGTATCCCAAAACGGTTATAGTTTACATAACCGTCACAGTACATCACGTAGAGATCGAATGATTAACAGACGACGGTGAGGGCTGACCGATAGTATCTACGGTTCGTGAGACCTATACGAATAGCTGTTTCCTCCTCAACATTTGTATATTCATAAAGCTTCTGTTCACACGCTCTTTAGAATATGTTTTTGTCACACCCACGCATTCCTGATGTCGTATGACTTCTGAATCATTTTATGGAATATTCCGCGGCTCTCGTGTGTTGATATTTCAGATTATGGTGCTACTTAAGAGCGACATGAATTAAGAAGACATTTTGATCTGGCATTTTATAGGTAATCCTGGTTAGGATTCCATTAGGACGGGGACGAGCGTGGGTGCGACAATGCCACTAACGAGGAGCCGATATAATCTGACAGACAGCGGACATTAGTTAATGCTCCAAGAGCACCACAAGCGGGTAAGATAAGACATACCGTAAAAATAGTTCAGCGGTGGTGTACAATGAAAGAATGATGAGTTCCGCGATGGCACAAAAGATTGTGAAACGTCATACAGTGCACAATAGAGAGAGCGACGCGAGCGTGAGCATCATGCATTACTAATCATAAGTAGTAGCTTAAGCTTTATGGTAATTTAACATATCGTATAGGACATGTAAACAATAGCATATGCCTATGCTGCTCTATTTCACATACATTTCATTTCTTATACAATTATTAGCAACTATCATTTTATTACTAGAAAATCCATTTGCATGTTATCATTAAGGGTAATGCAAAATTATTATATGCCGACAATGTACGAGTATAATAGGACAACAAAGCCATTACTGCTTACAAAATGAAAATTTGTTTGCAACAAGTTTCCATTTCTGGAATATTGTGGTTTGTGTACCTTACAGTTATCAATTAATTTAATATAAACTTCTTTACATTTTTGCTTTTACCAATCTTTAGTGCACTTTACTTTAAAGTAAATAAAATACTGTTTACGGTTTATCTAATTACGTGTCGTCGTATTATCGTTTCGTTTCAGACCAACCCCGTAAGGTTTGACGTAGTTTTAACTTGTATTGCTTCACAGTCGGGCCATTTGTTTGCTTCGCCGTGATGGCTATGGTACATAATTTATGCCGTCTTTCGCCACACTTCATTGTGACGAAGGATGTTTTACCATCATGGCGGCCACATCTGAATGCATCGACACCGATTGCAGTACAATTACGTGACTCGCCAGAGTGATAATTTGCTTCATTATACAAGCGCATAGAAATGTATATGTCGTGTACACGTTTCGTTACGTATGTATCTAGATAAGCGGTTATTTTAACGGTGATGATCTGATGAAGGTACTAACATATTTATCATCACGGCGTTTCATACTTCAATGTAACTTCCTACATACAATGAACGTCATCATCATCAGCTCATTAAACGTCCCCACCGAGGGGCACGAGCCTAACCGTATAGGGTGATTAGGCCTTATTCGTCCACGCGGTCCCAGTGCGTAATGAATACAAAAATGAATAAGATACAGTAGCTATTTCGTTTAAATTCTTCCTATCCATATAACTAGTTGTTGGAAGTCTAAAATGAGGCTCCGGTAAATGAGATGCTCCAGTATGTGTGATTACGAGAGCAGTCTATGGCGGATGGATCGTTAAAAAATGCATTCAGCGTAGGAAATGTATTTCACCTGGTCCCATCTAGTTCACCTCAAGCCTGCTACATGCACGCGGAAACAACGAACTGTTAGCTAGTACGCTCTAGATACATTATTTGCGAAGCTCGTTAATTTTTTACCATCTCTTGTTAGTGACGTCGGACGTGACTTTATTTGCAATGAACCAAGCATTGTTAGTAAGGCGTTTGCACACAAATAGCTTTAAATCTTATAGTGGGCTAGTTTAACTAATCCTCTGTTAACGCTTATTTTGATATGTTTATGGATATATTTTAATACCTACTTACTAAGACTCTGTATTAATACTAGACAATTGATTTCTAGATTGCTACGCCAATTACTATGAAAATTACAAAAGTTAAAGCGTAGCTTGGTGGGGTCGTTTTATTGACAATATTCCTAGTGGTGCGCGAGCGCATTCGCCTCACTTTCACACTTTCACTGGGGCGACGCCCCCGCGAGATATGCACCGCGTACGCTTGCAATACAGTATGCAATTCACTGTTTAGCGCCAGAAACATTGAATTTAATGAAACAAAAACACGATATTATACTAGATATGTTCATATATGGCTGAAACTGGCAGGAAAATTACAACAGAAAAAACGTGATGGCCAGGGGCGTAAAAAGAATTTGCTCCAAAAAAGGCTATTTTCAATAGAATATGCTTCAAGAATCTAAAAGATTCGCACGTTTCAGTCAAAAGTTATAAACGAAAATAGAGATTTTTTCTGCCAATTTTAATTTGTCCTGTACCTTATAATTGTTGTATACATTGTATACCAGGTTTGATTGGATACGCAAACAAGAGTTCTGTGGCAAAGACATATATCTAGGGTATGTTAAGCTCCAATTATACAGGAATGCTAGGAATAGTACAGCTGATTTGAACTTCGAGAGGTATATATATAATAATAAAGATGTCAATTGGCTTGTCCTCAACACAAGACACAGGTAAGTCTTTTATCCGCCAGACTGATTTTAATGAAACGATCTTCCTTTAACTGAACATTTGGGATTATTGAGCAGAACTACATGTTTGTAACTGTATTTTTATATATAAGTGCCTTTACTTAGTTCTTAAGCAGGTAAGTTATGGGTTCCAGACTATATTTCGGGACTCATGCAAAGCTCGCCGTGCATACATATTATATGATAAATATGCATACATACTTGATCAAATTTACTAACTTTGATAATAATAATTAAACTTTACGAAATGACACATACAAGGCTGACAATAGCAAGTTACACTGAAACTGATTGCGGTGGTAGATACTCGTTATCTGCTCTTAAATATTGAGACCAAATTGGGAATTATTACTAGTTGATACACATAACAGTACACGCTCGTGATGACCGCGATAGGTATCTTTTGGAATTTCTCAAAAACAACGATGACGATAAATGTTATCAATGATGACTTGACTATATGGTTCTCGAAGAACGGTAACATCATCCAATCAACGGTAAAAACAAAACAAATGATGCAGTTGAGCAAATTGAGTAGTTATAAGAAAACAAGACTGGGATCGCAATAATTTCAATCCTTTGTCTGGAATACAAATGTGGGGGTGTAATTATGTTTTAAAGCGAATCCTATCGTCATCCAATTAAAAATGACATTTATACAAGTCATTATTAGTGGTACAAAAATAAAAGGAGGCGAGCATATGGTGGCTGTATTGAAGATAATAGTGATGTGCGAGTGAACGTCGAATCACGCCGAGGCTGGCCGGATCGTGGTGGACGGGCTGTGACCTTGTTTAGTTCGAAGGCTGCATGTGTACCTAGGTGTAAGTGTTTTACCGCATCTCGCCCGCTGCGGTCGGCGGACGGCATCTTGCGTCAAGGCCCACTTGTCCCTTCGATTCTGAATACGGACCCGGTTTACCTTTAAAGATGCAAGTATTGGCTGCCAGTGCATTCGCTACCTCGAATATTTGTTAAGAGTATAATGCAAAAACAGTTTCTACATTTTTATATGTATGTTTTAAAATAAAAGCAACGCAAACACTAAAGGTTGTTTTTGTACAAACTTATTTATCTAAATAGAATTCACTTCGCTTTTACTCACGCCATGAACATTCAATGCACGACGGTGACCATGACGCGTATCGATTTAAAGTTAATCCAAATACAAAGAGAGCCTTTTATTCAAAATGTGAAATGAATTAGAAAGTTTTATTGCTATTATAATATTATCTAAACTTGTGATACGCGTTAACGCTTTCGTTGCACCCGAATCGAAATCGACTTTCAATTACCACGTAAATTGCCAGTGACCGATTTCATTGTAACTTTCGCAATTGGTTGTGTTAAAATAAAGAGTAGACTTTGCTGCGTGTGTACATCAGTATAAGTATACACGTTTTAGTAGCATCGGCATTTAATATCGTTATGGTATCGTATTTTTAATAAACACTTTATTCGATTCATTTATAAGCACACATGAAAAAATAACTAACAAAAAACAACAACAAAATATAGAAGAATGCACAATTATCGGCTCACATTTAAATTTCGCGATAATAAGTAACAATATCACGCTGTAACATTACCCACAAAGCACATTGTTTTCAAACGATTCTTGTGGGAATCTAAACAAGAAAAGTAACGTGTGTGTATGCAAAAAGAAAAATCTAAACAAACAGTGAGAATGTTACCAATAATTTAATACCATAGGCATTGGAAAACTAGCTTCCATACAGACCGTAACATTATTAAGCATTGGAAAACTAGCTTCAGTAAAAAAGATCAGCTGAGACATGTGTACACTGACTGCGGGATTGGTTCACAAATTTAAAGTTCTCAACGGGCAATGGAGCGAGAATTGCTCGAAGTCTCTCTTAAAAATCCGAAATGATGTTATCCGTAAAAGTACCAAAGTTACAGCCATAGCTCACCGGATCAGCAAGATGAAGTGGCAGTGGTCTGGTCCCGTATATTGCAGAACCGTCGGCCGTTGGAGCAGACAAGTTCTAGAGTGGAGACAGCGTCTTGGCAAGCGTAGCGTAGGACGCCCTCCAGCCCGATGGATCGATGACTTGCGAAAGTTCGCTGGAAGGAGGCTGGATGAGAAAAGCAGAGGACCGGGATATCTGGCGCAAATGGGGGAGACCTATGTCCAACAGTGGACTGCGATAAGTTGAAGAGAATTATAGATAAAATAGAATATAAGATAAGATAGAATTATAGATATTATAGATATTAAAATTTTCTTTATTGGATAAATCTTTCATTTTCATGGTTTAACCCGACGATGCTAATTGCGTAAGTGTGGTGCACAATCTCGCTCTTAAGTGGAATTCGCCCTCAATTAATGGCGGGCCGCGATCGCTCCGTACAGTTCCAATTTCGAAATTGGAACGGGTGTTCACGCGTCGGTTCCCGGGTGAACGGCCGCCGGTGAAAGTCGGGAGGTGGATATGGGTCAGGTGGTCATTTACCCTTCAGGTAGCCGCTGTCGCGCCTCTGTTGTCTTTATGCACACATATCCACTGGACGATTTGTGTCAACTCTAGACTCGTTCACCAAATAATAATTGACACGAAAGTCTTATTTCAGCAGTGATCATAACTTTGCTACTTTATAGATGTAGCTATATTTTTGATGATTGACAGCTACAATTGAATTGAATTTTTAGTTACTTTTTTCTAGCACCTTTTCATTTCATCAAGATTTCGCTTCTAATGTAAAAATAAACATTAACGCGAATATATTCGTCTTAGGGACCCACATGTTGTTCCTTTATAATAAATATGGAAATTCTTCCAAGTTGTGAACAATTATCAAATACATAATAAATTATAAGATTACATCGCTAACTGGACAATTACAAGTTAACGCAGAAAACTGGCAATCTAGTAAGTGTGGATTTTTTTTGCAAATATGTTAAAGCTGTTGGCAACACGAAAATCAGCAACAGTAACGGTTGCCTGTTAATAACAACAAATTTAATTGACATAAAAGAAAAACTAAGCTAACGACCATACGTGAAGTTGCGCCCGGCAATCATATATAAAAGATTTGTGTCAGTAAGGGTAGAGAGCATTTAATTAAGTTCATAGTCTCGTCGTAGTCATAACTCGTTAAGGTTGTATATAACAAAGTCACGTATATTTTGCCGTTATTAAAAAACGACAGATAAACACTTAAGGAAGGTTGCGGTTACATTACATGATGTAAATTTATAACGGTTCAATATTTATATAGTTCGGTGTACCAATCAAATGGCCTTCTGTTTCAAGAACATCTTTTGTTGTTTATTTTGAGGCGAATACAGACGCTATTACACAGCGATAACGAGCACGGCTACAATGTGTTCATTGATGAAACAGATATCCTTATAATACTTTCATTGAAATGCTCCGTAGTAACAATTTGCATGACCTACACTAAACAATTTGATCCAGTAACAAGCTCTGCAAAATAGATATCGTCCCGCCTTATTCTCGTTGACAGATATCACGTCCTTCCATTTACTGCGATCCTGACTTACGTCTCTGTTCCCGTATATTGATTCGTCTCTCATCTTCGTTAGTCGGTTTGAGGTCCGTTGTATTATTTTCAATCATGATCATGTTCCAGATTTCTTTACAACACGGCAAGTTACTTATGTAAGGCTAAATCTAGTACAA
Source organism: Leucinodes orbonalis (assembly GCA_019425675.1). Classification (NCBI taxonomy): domain Eukaryota; kingdom Metazoa; phylum Arthropoda; class Insecta; order Lepidoptera; family Crambidae; genus Leucinodes; species Leucinodes orbonalis. Next base: position 73,224 of record PQWD01005081.1, on the reverse strand, counting down.
AACGATTGAGTGAGGATTATTACTAATAAATTTAATTCAATGTTATGTTAAAGCGAATTGAAAACAATTTAAAAATTGTAACTATGTGGAACGCATTACAAAATATATAGTTAACTAACCACAAAATCCAACAGACCGTAAAGTCTTCGTACAATAACATTTCATCAAATATTCCCGTGTCCGTGAGTTGTAGAACGGGACGTTTCAAGGACAAGCATACTTTCACCTCCCACGATCCCCGAAGAGAAAGCGCTCGAGTCAGCTTTTTCCATCCTTTGACCTCTTTATTGAGCCAACGAAACGTGAACAAGCCAGAGCACACGCAACGAAGACACAACTCAATGGTAAAACCGCTTTGATTCTGAACACACTTTATTGGTTTGGAAGAGCAAAATCGTAAATATCCGATAGTAGTGTTTGAAATGAAACAGGTATGCGATCAAAAGACGGAGATAATTCTAAGCCGAGGAGGAGAGCGAGGATTTTAAAACCATTCGTGCGTGCACAGATTGTTTCGATCTCGATCGGCTTGGGCTTACGCTGGCGACAAACGGCGGTAGGTTGGTGTTAACGAGCCCATTATTTATGCTAATAAAGAGTCTCATTTCGTTCCCTGCATAAATCTCACATAGGATTCTATGTGCGTTTGATAAAAGCGATGTTATAACGTAAACAATGAAGACGCGGAAGTGTACCAGTGAACGCTTCATTTGACCTATTAATTATGTGTGGTTGTGTCGTCGTTCGCATAGCTTGTTTGTTCAATTTGTAAAATAGGCACTTTATTATATCAAGTATATGCGAAGTGTTTGTTTGGAATGGGTCATAAATGGCAATGAGGAAGTGAGTCCGTTATAGTCGATAACTACGCGCATTCATTAGATAACGTCACAGTACCGCACTAGTCAGCAAAATTGGATTTTCACTAATAAAATGTATTATTGTCTTATGTCTAATCACAAATTACGTATTGAAAGTGAGAAAAAATATCCCGACATTCAACAATTTTATAAGGTAAGGCTAGCGGGAACACGGGTAATCTACCTTTTACGTACTACTACCGACTGTTCTGTATCACCTTTAACCCGAACACAGATATAATAAAAACTGCATAGCATTTATGGCTATTAAAAGTGAATTTTAGTTACCCACACAGAAGAGCCACCGGTTACAGATTATTTGCCATAAATCATATTTATTTTTAACCGATCTAATGATGGCGTCATTAGCAAATAGCCGTTCGAAACATAGGCTTATGTTGTGAAACTGTTTTATGCCAGCAAACATTTACAGAAGCAATGTATAATGGTTAATTTCGCTCAAGCAGAGACAATAGAAAGTTTCTATAATAATCTTTATTAACAAAGCTGCAGCGGTTGATGGAAAGCGTTGGTATTGATATCGCCTACGTTAAATTAAGTATGACGTAGTCTGAAACGACTTTTTAAATAAAATTTATACTCACAGTAATCATCACGAATATATTCATCGAACGTACCTGTACAGAAATAATAACATTGTATAAGTATAGCGAGCAAAAAAAACATATTTGCTGACAGATGGACTACTGCCGCGACTCTACAATTGTTAAACTTATGAAAAAAGTAGAGCAATAAATTCATTAATACTCTAAATATTCCAAGAAGGCAACATTTTTTTTTTATTTAAGGCTAATATTTATTGAGTAACGCTTCTGTTTCTAAAGATATTTTTACATAATTAAAATTTGATAGATGACGAAATTTTAATATAAATATTTTGGTATAGACAGCAACTCTAGAGAAGATACCAAGAAACTGAAATATTAAACAAACACGGTTTTCAACACACAATGGTAGTTATTTCAAAACCGGTTTCGAGCATCCGAGACAAAAGGTGTTGTGCTAATGATTGATACAGCAAGGCACAAAATGTGAAATTACTTAAAAGCTTGCCAACAATTTTATAACAACTATGCAGATTGGCACACATTGCTATTGCAATACTTACACCTCCACACGAACATGCAAGTATTCTGCCACTTCTATGTATTAAAGGCAGCCAAAAAAAATCAATTAAAGACTTGCTCCATGAATTTATTCATGAAACGCAAGAAAAATTTGCATGAGTAATTGATAGAAATAAAACGGTTACAGAGTGATAGGTTAATTGAACTGGACGACATTATCTTTCACGGTGAATATATTGAATACACACTTAGCGTTTAATGGAATAATTTATGAGGCTGTAAATTCTTAAAGAGTCATCAATAGGCAACAGGAAGCCTTAGTTATTATTGAATAATAAGGTCTAATCAATATCAACAAAATTATTATTACGCATTAGAAATGTTGGGAATTCATTGTCGTTTATTTTTTGGATTATAATTTAACGATAGAAATTTCGATATTGCATTAAAAAATATATTCTTGTATTCTAACTGCAATACCCAAGTCGATAAAAGTATTGCGATCGTCGGTGCTATTGTGGTGGTTATCAGGCGTGGATCTTTTTCGACGCGTGTGAACGACAACATAGGAGTGCATCGCATGACTAATCTGCCCCCTTTGCATTCACCAAGCAAGCTGAACTTTACCGATAACATGAATCAGGAGGCATCGTGCGGCGACTCAAATGACACGCGGCGTTCCCATCAAACATACAATTGTAAATGGATCTGAGCACTAATACTAATTGTTGTCAACCATATAATGGCAGTATTGGAATATACAGTGTCGAAGTAAATCATATATCTACTTAGTTTCAATAATAAACTTCACACAAGTCATCACACAAAGTGACAGCCATGTTGTGTTGGCAGATTAGAATAGTATTGTCACTACCTACTCTTCTCTTCCCGCAGATGCCAGAAAAAACTGTTTAGGGACGAAACATACCGAACGGGTAGCTTCTTTCAGTGTTATTTCAAGGGCTCATCAATTAAAACAAGGGTCGCTTACTCCAGATGCTGAGAATAGGATAAGAAAATAATACTATCCATCATATGCATTGAGATTTTATTTAAATCTGACATGCAAATATATTCATACGATTTTCAAATTTATTAAAGATATTTCTATTTCACATTTGTATACATATCCTGTGTGTTTGAAAATCTCTTCATACCAAACCTACCAGTTGTAACCGAATATGCTTTCTACAATTACTTCATAAATCATATTAACAATACACAAGTCAAGAACAGTTACCAATAACCGAGTCCAAACATTTGATGGTCTAAATAGTATTGGGTGTTTAGTACAAGATGTGATGTCATTGGAACAATTCAGGTTGTAAACTATTTAACAACAAAGCCCACATCCATTCGGTGAGCAGCCATGGCCGCCCGATTATACACAGTTACTGTCATTTTACTCTTATTACTTCACGCATAAAGTATGATTTTGTATTAAAACTGCAACAATCCTTCCTATGTATATCCTGTATAGGGAACGGCGCCGTTATGTGCCCACTAAAATGTTGATAAAAACGGCTCTGTCTTCTTGATAGCCCAACTGCAGCTCGTTTACGAGCGCGATGCACCAAATGTGGGCGTTATAGCATTTATACAAATGTAGAATTATAAACATAATGCGGTTAGCATATGAAACTGCGCGTTCTAACTACATTTGTACTGAACGTTGAATATTTATAGTGAAATCTTAAACTATCTTAAACTTTATTATAGTACAAACATTTGATTGAATATTCAGTTGGGCGAAAATATGCAAATATAATTGAAATCCACAATAAATTATTGTCACACATCATTCAATTGAACGTAACAAACTATGTTATTTATTTTTTACATTAGTACAAAAAGTTTCCTAAGTCACGTATAAAAAGTAATACACCATCAAAGGTACGACGAGGTACGACCAGTTATCCCACTTGATGGCACGTGATAGGTACTCTTGCCTTTGACGGATGCAGTGTTTAAGAAAAACAATAACTGTATATAAGTATTCATTATTTCCCGTATAAACTTTACAGATGACAGATGTCCGGTCTCTTTAATCTCTCGATTGGCGATCGGGCTGTACCACTCTTAATTTTTTTCAACATACATAATTTCAGTACTACTAATATTCATCACTCGAAACCTAGTAGCATATCAAATTCCTATTACACAGGGTCATATACCCAGACGACTCTTTAAATGTTTGGACTACTCAATATCTACCCTACCACTACCGCCTATCACTCCGTAAAACCACGAAAGTATATGTAGTAGGAGCTGTTCCCCGCGGTATAAGATTATATTGTAGTAAACCATAAACGAAAAGCGCGCAGTAAACGCGACGCGCGGTGAAAAATTGCTATAATTTTCTAAAATACAAAGATTTTTCCAAAATGATGTTACTCGTGGATAATATTGCGTTCGAATGGTGAAAACATTTTTTAATCGGTTCAGTACTTTTTGAGCTATTCATTACAAACAAAGTTTTCCTTTTTATAAAGTTAATATAGATAACACTAAATTCGTTACAGTCACCAAATGAGAAATGTAAGAACGTAAATATTTGTACAAAGTGGGGATCGAAATGACGATCCTTAAACGTACAACAATGTAGGTTTACTAATAATCGAGTCTGTCAAGACAAACAAATACACACCAATATAACTGATTTCTATCTTGGAATGTAAACGACCCTTAATTTAATAGGCATTCTGTTTACTATCGGCAGTAAACTTCGAGGGTCATAGATGTAAGTAAATATTAAATTAAGTGATAGGCATGGTAATAAATTTAATCGATTTTCCATATTGGTACTTCATTTAATGAAATTATTTACAGTTGAATAAAGAAAAATTAAATTATTTTCAAAATATCAATGTTTCATGTTGTAGGTAAATAAAGTACAAGACAAACTATGTAAAGTCAAGTTTAAGACATACCATTTAACATTGATATTAGTAGCCAAAAAATAATATTCGTAATTGTTTATACGATTTCATATAAGTATGTAGTCTTAGTTTGCTTAATCTTTAAATGTTGATTATATGCTAATTATGCTACGCAGTTAACAAACATGAAATATCATTCGAACTAATATGAAATAACATTGACACTATGCAAAGCGGCCAAATCTAGTTAAAAATCTTTTTTCATTCTTAAATAAAGTTAAATAATGGCGGAAATATATACAGTTGTATTAACATATACATCAAATACAAACATATATAAATATACAAATATGCATCCTATAATACAAGCCAACACTCCAAGAGCTTTTGTAATAGCACCTGAGTTAAATATATAGATATATTTATAGCGCTACAGCGCAATTTGTTAATATCATTATGGGCTACATACACAAACAAAATTGACAACGTGGGTGTGGCGAGCTTCTGTCGGGATATACGAGCGACAACCGCTTTTAGTTAGATATCATGCAATCATAATATCGGTTCAGCAGTTCCCGGTGTACATCGCTTAAAACCAGTTTTTTTTATGTTATAAAGAGATCAGGATGGAAGTTCGCTCATCAACAGGCCGATCACGCTAAATTTTGACACTTAAACGTAACTACATTTGGACCGAAAAACAACTTTTTGGTCAATTTCATATTGCGCTAATTATTTGACAGCTAGTTCCGACGAAATTGAACCTTAAACTTAAGACAATACCGAATATCGAAAATATATCGTAAAAACACCTATGTTATAAACTCAACGTTTCGTTTTAAAAATAACGGGGTCGGCCTGAGCAGTACTGAGATATTCTTCGTTAATATCGTCCTGTGCCCTTCGGCTGAGACGACCGATGTTAGGTCTCATATACCCGGTAATTTCACTAGCTACAGTGCCTTTATCCCGAATCACAAATGTGTATCACTCGTATTTCACGGGACAATATCTGGCATTGCGGTGGTACCTACTCGTACCTAGACGGCTCGGTATCAAGTCTTCCATCTAGTACCTAGCTTCAGGACAAACCACGATGAGAAGTCTACGCCCTTGTCGACACCGGTATGGACACTTGTCGTGAACTTATAAAGAAACGAGGTTACGGTTATTTTGGTGCGTGTCTCCTTGACTACAAGTGGAATTGGCTTTGTTGCTTGTGATCTAAAAAGCTAATGGGGTCAAGAGAAATTAGTTTTTAAACGTTTTTTTCGATACTCGAATTGTCTTGGTATAATCAACGCCTTTTAAAGGTATCATACAAATTTTCTTTAAGAAATTAAATGAATGAGAAATCATTCATTAACGATTCCGTTAATAATAGTCTTGTAAAACACAACTGCTCAGCTACTTCAGTGTTTATAAAATATTTGTACATGAAATCATTGTCTAATGAAGGCTGTATAGTTTTCTTGGGTGCTTCTTTCTCAACAGACTAAACCACTAAACCGCTTTTTTTTATGTATCAATATTCATTTCTGTGCTTTAGTATTAGTATTTGAAATTATTTTTATTGTGTTTTATATATTTTTTGATGTTCATATTTAAGTGCTTTTTGTAAGCCTTATTTGAAGAAATGTCCATCAGATCAGCTGTCGACACGTTACGCCCAATTTTCTGTCCGTATTACCGTCCACTATATTACACGTACTCATAAATATAATTTGTAGGACTCTGAACATAAACAAGCAGCATATACCGGCTAATGAAAAAAGGACCTTACAAACGTTGCTATGTCGTTTATCGTGACGACGCGAACACACGATACCATCGCAGCGTCTTGTCAACAATGGCCACAAGAAATTGGGCCTTTAAAACCACGTACTTACAAGCAATTTGTGGACTTATCTCTGCCACACTGCATTCATACTAATCCATGAATAACGAATGACAAGAATGTTGCCAAGCCTACAAAGCTCTGGATATCTACGAATTTAAATAAGCTTATTACTCTGTATAATTATAAAATGCTAATGCTACATTTTGAAAATATATTTTAATGTATAGTAAAACCTTTATTTATTCATTAAGTACTTTAGTATTGGACCACCGTCCTGAGGCAATTTGTCAACTTTTAATGGGATAATTTGCAGTTATTATTTATGGCGAACAATAAAGCGCGGAAGCCGTAAATCATTTATCATAATTAATGAGTCAGCAAAACAATGGATAGACCATTGATTTTAACTCATAAAAGTTACCTCACCCGCTCCAGGAATTAGGTTCACTTTGATGACACATTGAATTTTATCGAAGCGAAACCGAGCCGATCAGTCATCATTGTTGAGTCAATCGCACTTATTGAGCATGACATACCTAGTATATAATAAGATTGCATTGAACCTGTTATTGTTAACTACTTACTATAGGACACAAAAGTATCACAAACACATTGCTATTGGAATTATTTTAACTAACTAATCTATAAACTAGCGGTTTCGATACTCTACAAGTATTATTGATATAACACAATCAGTCCCAATCTAAACGTACGATTGAAAACTAAACAATGCTCTCATTTAGTTAATATTAAATGCATTTCTTTTCGTCATAGCGTATACTGATGGTTCTTTGAGATAAGGTGTAACAATGGATACGACCATTGACCTAAAATTTCGTAAAGATACTATGCAGAATGGAGGTCCAAGTAGGATTACGTTAACGAGCTCATAATCGGATTACGTACGTCGATGTCGATGCGTCCCAGTTTCGAAGGCGGACCGTTACCAGCCAACCCACACCCGTCGGCGCACTGTGACAATATAATGATTGTGTATTTATCCGTACACCACATACAACGTGCACTCGAAGCTGTCTTAGGATCCATCCGTGTAATGGAGCCAAATGAATTATTATCTCCGGTCGTGACTACCGATTCTATATGGCATTATCTGAGGATATGAATATAAACATCGAAGGTGAAAGTAGTTTTTGATTGTGACGACGGTGACATTTTTTTTCTGTGTTGTATACAATCATTTACGATTCACATCACGCGGGGTAATTGAATGAACCGGCGCGTTCATGGACCGCGTGCCATTTCACTCGGCGTGACTCACGAATTAGAGCTCGACGAGATCGTAATACGAGAGATATTTCGTGCCGCACCCACTCGGCAACACGGCCCGCACTCCACACACAACAATAAACGATATTTTAATAAGTACTCAAATTAAGGCAGAAAGCCGTCTTTTCAATAATGCGAAGTCTGCATTTTTGTAAAAACAATGTGTATTGGCGGGCTTTATCAATTGCGAATGAACTTTTAAAGCTCGATGTCCGATTTATACTGGCAATTATGTCAGCCGTTAAGGCGATAACTGTTAAATTTATGAAAATTACGTGCATATGATAAAATCGTAATGATCCCAACAGCGTCGTATATTAGAGAGGTAATTTCACTATTAAAGACTATAAACTCGTATACAACTATTCAAATAAACGTCGTATTTTCACAGCACTATAAATGTAAATGTACAAACTACTCTACATAGACAATAACAATGACAGTACTGTTTCAAGTCTACAAGAAACAAGGAAGGCATAAACGCGTAGATCTAGTATTCACATAGGTTAATAAAGCCACTATTCCGTACGTCTTATTACGGAGATAGGGAGCAAAGATTGCGTTAGAAAGTGTAGTTTTGCAGACAATAGGCTAAAGTATAGAAACTACGACTATGCTCTATAATGAACGGGACAAACCTACAGGGAAAGCTGCGCTTCTTATATATGTATAGGGTATTTCACTTAGGTATCCAAATGGCTTGAGTCACTGACTCTTACTATACACGGGCTTTTCCAAATCAATATCGCCTTGCCTTATTATTTCCTTTAAACGAATTGTTTACTATTATGCGACTTGGTTATTATTTCATCTTTGATAACTTTTTATATTATTGCTAGTTATGCTGTATTATCATATCTGACGGTGGCTCATTGGTCTGGAATGTTGCCTTCAGATCTGAAGTGTGCAGGTTAAAATCCACCACGTACCATTGTATTTTCGAAATGATATGTACGTTAATCCGTCGCTCTTACGGTGAAGGAAAACCGCGTGAGGAAACCTATGCGCGCCTACGACGAAATTTATAGGTTGCGCGTGAAGTCGGCCAATCCGCATTGGGCTCGCGTGGACGTTTAAGACCTGTACACCCTATACGTAGGGTAGGTTCGGCGGGGACGTACAACGAGCTAAAGACGATGATCATATAAAAGATGTAAAGTATTTCAACATATTATACTTAAAGACAAGGTCACCCTTTTTATGAGCATCTTTATTCGAAAATTCGTCACAATAGAATTAATTCTCGTAATTTGATAAACTCACGCCTCTGTCTGTATATCCAGATCAAAATCTTTGTGTGTTAAAAGCCATAGATTCAATTGATTGAGATTTTATACATATACCATGGCCAGAATTAAGTTTCGAAAACAATAAATTCATACATAATGTCATAATTAGTTCCCGTGACCATTATCTGTTGGCATTTCGCCCGGTTTCTACCGACGTTTTTATCTTTTTCACAAAGGCTCGTTAAGATTTCCCTACGCAAGTATATGTCACTGACAATTTATTATACATAATTGCATACGAATTTAGCCAAAAGATATTACACGTAACCGCACCGCTCAGTGCTTCGGGTATGACGTGCATAAACACGGTTGTTTTGAGTATCTAAATCACACATAAAGTACCAATAACTTAAAAGGATTGGACAATAAAATACAGCAACAAAAGAATTGTTTTTGATGCAGAAATAGGTACACAGAATTACAAGGTAAATTAGTTACATTCAGCGAATGCGTAAATGTTAAGCACATATGTACATTATCACTTAGTCTGTCACAGCAAACAGAAAATGTAAATATACTTCCTTCATTATAAAAGGAATTATTTTACCCAGGACTTTACTACTCACTAGCTTGTATTGGCGAATAAATAATAAATGCAATTATAAAGATATTATGTACGTTGCACTTGATGAGACCTGGTCAATTCAAAACGACTTTGCTGATCATAATACGTTTAACAACATGAACGGTATTTCTCATCCAATAGAAAATTGCTATAAATGGAGAATTGTTACAACAAACCCACAACCGATTTTGTAGATTCTTCGCACAGCTCCATAACGCGATTCAATCAAGTTGGTAAATTTTAACGTTGTGTGTAATTGAAATCGATTTCTATGTAGATAACTGAAAATAGGCAGACACCGCTACAAATTTGTCTGTCGCCGGAATACGAGAGGAAATTAATCAATCTACGATGGTGGATTCATGTAGGTGAATGCGTCCAGCCTCCGTGGCATATCCATCAGCACGTGTATGTGGCATGCATACTGTAAGTAAATTAACATAAAAATCAAAGGATAGGCTGATCAAAGTTCAACTCTGCTTTGGAGCTTTAATGTTAAATAAGGGGAGCGCGGAATAACGTGAACGCATTCAGACAGCCGGGCGAGGGCATGTCACAGGAATCGCGGTCCGGTGAGTTCGGCACATCTGATGTCCCCTTTGGAAGTGCATCCAAACGGACAACAATTTCACCGTAGTTAACAAACGAGCACGCCTGTATCCTATGATTGCGTTCGTCCTATCGTGAGTCATATGATTAATGTTTGCGGTTGCAACGCGGCTCCGCTGCGCCGGTCGGTTTCCCATGCGTTCTGGAAGACGTTTCGCAAGCGTGTACACTTTCACTACTCGCCTTTATGAATCCAGCAACCCGAACAGATAGGCAAAAACCTCATGCCGCATCGGGGGCTTAGGAAATCGACCGCGACTGAAACTAGTTGGGTAATCCGCTGTGAACAGGCACACGGCCTGCTCAGCACATCTAGTTGCACAACGCACACGATGATACAGACACAGAAGCGTTGTCACGAATCGCGACACAAACACTATGAAATATAATACAAGTGGGTTATTTAGAACGTGACCGTACTCTGATACATTGTCTAGCGTTCAGCCTGTATGCTTAATTTAAGAGTAACATTCAACTTAGAATCAACCTCTCGAATTCCAATCGGTAATATATTTCGATTTGATAAGTGTGTCACAAAAAACCAAAATGCTAAGGGAACTTTAATACTAATCCTTTCAATCGGTACATGTTACAACAACATAGTAGGCCACTAGATGGGACTTGTCGGACTGTCATCGTCTTTAACATGATCGATTTCAACAAGCTTTGCTGTAACCTATTTTGTACTATAATCAGTTACTAAATGTTCTTCATTTCAAATGTTAATAAGAAAAAAATAAACCCCAGTGCTCATAAAATTTGTCTTGTTAAGATAGGTATTATTTCATTACATTAAAAAATTATATATTAATTTGATATTCGTACATGTACATTTTAACTAATTGATAACTTCCAAGTATGTATTAATAAAGATAGTCGAATACTTTACTCACACTTCGGTCGCTACCAAAAAGTAATACAAAATTACATTAACAAGAAAAAAACATTTAAGTTCAAGTACACACAGTCACAAAACAAATTGCAAAGATAATGTTTTATATGTGGCATTTAATCGAAATCAATTTGCCGGTGCCTGCAATGCCTGTTCCCATGGCGTAATCTCGTCTCACCCACGAAAATAATAATGGAATTACTCAATAAGTCAATGCGGCCGTTCTCTTAGGCATCCTTGACCGCACAACCCGGCCCATGGCATGCCCTGTGCAGGTTGGCATATCTATTAATTTAAATGCATTTGAGGAATGTTTATAAATTATATCTTTGTACATATCTATTGATTAATTATTATTCATCACTTAGCATTTGGCTTGGAAGTAATAAGGATTTACGTCAACTTACTAAATAGGCTTGACGGAGCCGTCTCGGGTATCCACTACAATGCCAAATATCATATTGTAAAGTATTAGGTACGTACTTTTACTTTTAGGGCTTGATTTGGTGTTAAAGTGGACGTTACATACATAATATTTTCCTCAAGTATCCAAAATGGCTTTAGGTATACTCAGTGATCATGCGACAAATATTCCAAGCGAGCAGGCCTTTTCTAAATTAGTAAATTTAATAAGCAAACGAAGAAACGAATTGGGTAATAGAGGCACATTGGAATTATGCAATTGCTTTTCTAAACATCAAACTACAGCTAGGGTTACATTTCTTTGACTAAAAGACTCAGTATTTGAATACTTTTTGGAATGACTCAAGTATTTTTACAAAAGACTCCAAATTTCGTAGAACTTAATATAACCGAGTTTAGGAAACTAACATCTCGCACTCGTTGACAGACGCTGGATAGTGTAGACAGCAACTTATATAAATTTCCCTTCGACACGTCATGGATGGTCACTGTCATGAGGCGAGCAAACTGTGCTATTTACTCCTTACATAATAAAGATCTTAACTCATTGGGTTTAAATATATTTTTACGATAATATGATCCATAAAGACATACCAGTCAAGTCTCGCAAAATCAGTACATATCTAGAAACTCGATGATAATTACGGAATAGCATATTGATAAATTGACCTAACGGATCATGTTACTAATCCGCTCTAGAAGCCTGAACTGGACTGTTAATTATCGCAATTAACACGACGACGATTACCGTGCTAGTGATTGCTGTATATGAACATGGTTAAAGATGTCAGCATAATGACGATTATAGCAAAAGTTTGAATCAAAGTTATATTTTCGTAAGGAACATTTTCAATGCATTCTACGCCGTATGAGCACGACTGCGAGATGCCTCAAATTGGATAGTTCTCTCTTCAACATTTCGCAGTCCACTGCTAGACATACACAACCTTTGAATCTCTTCGCAGGCGTGCGCTGATTTCCTTACGATGTTTTCATTCTCCGTAAAATCGTCGGATAATATCGAAAATACATTGGTACGTGGTGGGATTTGAACCTGCGCCCTCCCGATCGGTAGGCAACAATCCACACCATTGATGCTAGAATAAAAATAATAAATATTTAACATTTTTCTTTTACAATTGTGACCTTTTCCGTATTAAAAATTTATTCTTAGTTTATTCGCGACATAAAGAAATAATGACCTTCATACAGAATCGATTCCGTATTCGATTAAATTATTTATATGGCTCAAGTACCCAGATCGTCGAGGTTATGGAAACTGGAGTTATAAAGCTAAAGCAATTTATATGCTTGCTATCAAGTTGAACCAGGAAAAGTTAGGAGTCTTAACGGTCGCATAAGCAGGTTATTAAATTCGCTCAATAAACTCTAGTAAGAATATTTTGTGAACTTATGTTTACAACCTCCGTGGATTTGTGGTTCAAGCATCGTCGTAATCCGGGGACCCTGGGTTCGAATCACACAGGAGGTAAGATCGCACAATTAAATTAGCTTTATGGAATTTTTATAAGTTTGGGTAATGACATTACAGGCCAAATCATGCAATTGTCTGAAAAATATGATCCTCTGTTTCAGTGGGCCCGTTAAGAGGTCGGTCCCGGATATAAAACTAGGATAGTAGTCGTTAACGCCCACCAATCCGCAATAGGCCCGCGTGGGTGGGTGACGGCCCAATCACTGCATTACTATGAGCGAGAAGGCCAGTGCCCTGAAGTATGTATACGATTTTATAGGCTTATAAGGATTAATTTTGTTTAGCTTACTTTTGAAATAGCCACGTAGTCACATGAGAAATATAAAAGAAAAAAAGAAAACATTTTTTAATCGAATGCATCGCATCGTCATCATCACATTTGGTTTTTTAACAAAAAAAGAATAAAAATAACAAATCCACTAAGAACACAGAAACAATTATGTGCTACGATGAAATCCAACGAACTCACTCAGCATAAGCCAAGGACATTTAAGGCTGAGAGCCATTTGCGCTCGCCAATTGCCCGATGAAGCTGTAAAGGCGGACAACAGCAGTTGTCAGTTCGAAAAAAAAAGACAAGAACCGCAATACCGGACCTTGGCGCCGATTTTCAGTGAGCCCGGCTGAGTAGGCACACAGCTAAAGCTTCAGAGGGGGTTTCCGAGGTTACACGCTAGTATAGTGCCTTTAGCGCTTGGCCCGAGCCTTTAAGGTTGGTTCGATTCCGTCGTAGGAATGCAGACATTGCATCCACTTACAAATATTAACAATGTTTTACAGAATACAATATTATTATTTTTCAGATTTTGGAATGTCTTGATACACTTTAATGACCAAGTGACTAAATTGTGCATTCGGAATACAACATGTGTACCTAAATACCAAATACACGGTTACGTCTCGGACAACTTTGCATACCATTCACATTTTACACACAGTTAAAAACGGGTTTACAGTGAAGGTTAAACATTTGAAATATATGTATCATATATAGATTTGCAATGTAGGTACCGCATATTCCTATTAGCGCCGAATTAAAGTTATAAATTTGCCAAAAGATATGACAGTTCCGTGTTGCACAATAGACAGATAGATATTTCTTTATTGCAAGCAAGTAAAACATTAACATATATAAAACAATATAGTTGAGACCTTTAACCTTTTAGGTCAGTAAAATTACAATTTGGTGCGTAGAATCCGTCAATTGATTACTCAAGCAATCTTATCGAAAAACGCGTTAAGCAGGTTGGTCAACAAAGCAAACAGTATTGAGAAATGGGGGCACGAAGGGCCCGAGCCGAGTACGAAAGTGAACTACACGCCCAAGGCTGACCGGTCTCTCCTCAAACCAAATGACCTTTACCGAGTGATATCCTTGTTCCCGCGCCTTGGTATGCAATAACAAAATATCAAATCGCACCAAATAAACTCACGCAAAGTAATGTCGACTTGAACAATTGTACGGAGTGTCTGTATTTTTTTAATGTCATTCTTAAGTTCATTAACGTAAGAAGTGATGAAATATAAAAACAACTCATGTTTCATTTTAAGAGGACAAATTTAAATCAATAAACATTACAAGCACCTTTTTCCTGTATGCAAATACAAACAGTATTTTGTCATACACACACTTGTCTAATTGCAAGTACCTAATAAATCACCAGTGCACTCAAGCTTTTTATTTATCAATATTCTCACTTTATTTACGTACAAATATGTATTACTCAATACCTAGCATAGCTTTCTTACGCGTAAATAGTAAAAAAATATACGTGTTTAAAAAAAAGCTTGGTTATCGAAACGCCAGGAAAACAATTGCAATGACACACCGATTAAGTACATTTCGGTACGCGGTATCACGTAGATGTATCAATTTCGCGGAAGAACGTAGCCGGGACTCGTTTGAATAACGTACGTTAGGTAACAAATCTTGATTGCACAATACAAACCACCATACGAGGAAACATTGTTATGGTGTTTCTGCCCGTGTTTTCCTCAAACTACTAACAATAACTACTTAGTTACGTTGGGAACTAGCATGTGAACTCAAAAGTTTTTTTAATAGGTCAAGCGTTTATGTTCTGTATTAGTATAAGTAGGTATTAAACCTTTATTATTTCTGTAACATCAGTTTAGATACTTGGTAAAATTACTTTTATGTTACACTTATGACGTTTCTCAGATTATGTTTACGTTTTTTTAACCTTGTCCCAGTTTTAGGAACTTTATGTAACTAAACCAGCGATATAAATATAAATTGTTTTGAAACCCGTAATCTCATTGCTAGCGGAGTCTAATCTCATGATATCTCATTATTTATTCAATTTATTTGGCAGATCTTGTATTCATAAATGCTGTAGCTACGAGCTCGTTTAAAACAAATCGCGTGCACTCATTCATTTCACAAAACCGGGTAGGTAGGTAGCTACTCCCGCGCCTTCTTTGAAATACATTACAAAAGAATGCTGTAGAATTTTATTGGAGTATTTTGTGAGCTCATTACTATGCAAGCGCGTAGGGTCGGCGAACGGTGAAAATGCTTACGTCACCTGCATGATACAGGTCACAGCGAAATGCCAAATGAGGGAGAAATATTTTATTACTATTCGTTGGCAGCAGGTGCGAAACATGCAGTTGGTGGTATTTGCTGTACCTAAATGAACCAATAACGTTGGTTATATCCAATATTCATGGTTGGTTACTAGATAGGAATCGTTACATTTTTTAACTCTATAGCTTATCTTTTCTGTGTAATAATTATAATAGATATCAATAGGTACATTACTAGAACAACCTTAACAAACAATTGAGCACGATTTATAATTTCTGGTAGGCTCTTGAGATTCTCTTTGTTTTTAAAATCATTGCACATGGTAAACACAACACCATAAGTCAAAGTAATCTTTAATTAAGTTCATATTTAACAAAAGCTGATCATCTGTTTTTGCTGCATAAAGGTGCCTAATTATTACACAAAATAAAACACAGGTGTAAATATAACAATGTTTGTTGATGAAATCAGTTTAAAAATGCATGTTATTGCGTCATTCAAACAGGTAGCAAATACTTAGAATCTGCGTAATACGATCAAAGACTGCTGACCAGTTTCGGTGACATGTTTCCAATTAAATGTTCCATACAATCAAACATCAAACTCGGACGCAGTCGTGTGACAACTTTCCTTTCACAGGAGAGATGTAACAGTGACAACTAGCTGAACCAGGCAGAAGAGGACAAGGAAAATTCCCACAACTATGGCATTTGAAATATGTATCACATTTTTGCCGAGCAAAACTGTTTTTAACCCCGCAGATATTTTTTCAATAGAATATACTAGCCGTTCCCCGCGGAATTACTAGCGGTATACGATTATATTCTCTCGAAGTCGCGGGAAAAAATATTAATAAAATAATTAAAATTTATATAAAAAACTTTATGTGCTTACAAACGTCAATGTTCTAAACAGGATTTTGCGCCCTGCCGAATGAACATAAATAGGCTAATAGAAGCAGGTGTCCCGACCGCAGTGCGTGAGGCAAAACAATTTTTTACACTGACATTTTAATTATCGCATGCCTTTAGTTAAGGATGCGCCGTATGCAATTGGAATTAAATTTATTTGTAACACTACTGAAATATTACTCCATAATTCTTAAGCGAAACGCGAATAAATTGACATGAATAGTGGCGCTTCATTTTCAATTTAAAACTGCGGTAGGTAACTTTTGGTTTTACTAATTAAGTTGCTATCTATGAAAACTAAAAACAATATGAAATAACTGTTAGAAAATGGACTAGAGGTATCGAGTAATTTAATTATTTAACTCACCCAAAAACTCGACACAGGTATACCGAAATGACAACTTTTAAAGCAGGTGAAATATTGAAAATCTATTTATTAAAAGAGTAGGTACACGTTTATTGTAACTAATAACTGCTAACCATATTTTTTGGGCACGGTCTCTCTTTAAAACGTTCCCATTGTGTCTAACCGTACAAATTACCGTAACATATGACATACAGCTACTATTAATCATAATTAACGTTTAGCACAATGAGTCAGGCGGCAAGATCCATTCAATATCTCACAATAGAAAGGATAATCGAACTCTAGTACCGCCAACGTTCTATTCTAGCGAAACAATCGTCAATTACCCCGACGCGTTCCCAGCGGCTTTTTGCAACATCCAGCGACATGTCTTGGGTAACGAACACCAACGAACAATAAACAATGTCAACAAACAGTCCAGACGCCCTTGGCGTTTTGTTGGCGATATGAATTACGACATCCTAGCTGGTATCCTAGTGATATCTTGTTATGGGGGTTGCCACAGCATAAGATATTACAGTTTCACCACTGCTTACTTGTTGAAAATATACTAAATAATACCAACAATTATTATTTGCTAATTGTATAAGTAGGTATTAAAGACTATATGATTACAAATAAATTTAATAGTAAACTAGGTTGCAGACAAATAATATTGGTGGTAACTTACATTTTATAATAAAGATAAATGTAAATTAGGGATGTAAGGGTTCCGACTAACGACTTTTTCTATCCAAGACAATCATACTTGCACGTGACACATATCACAAGACAAGATTGTAAGGTTGTCTTTAGCAGGATGTCCAGCTGAATAGCATACGCAGCTTTGTCTACCAGCGATCACATACTGAACCAGCAAGGCGGGTTGGAGATTTTCAATAACGAATAACGTAAGGGGAAGCCATTCCTGTAGAGTTTATGAAATGTGTTAATTTAATGACACTTCATATACAACATTAAATAATCATGTTCCCTAAGTTGCGACTATCACAGAACTAGCTAGTTACATAATTCAGTGGATAAAAGTGTAACAAATGCAGCACCCAGCCAAGCGATGCCCCTAGTTATCCCAGTTTAGACGCGGGCTCGTTACGTTTGGTCCCAGTAATGCGGGCTCTGGTTAGATTCAATACTTTTTTTTAGTCACGGATAATTGACAGGAAAAAGCAATACGGGAGTACAATCGTTTTTCGTAATACTTGTAACTCTTGAATATAATCGATCGTTGATTAATGATGTCGGTAACCAGTTTGGAGAGAATATCTATTTGGAAATAAATTTATTCATTCAAAATGGGAATGCACTTCAACGCCCATTGATGATTGAAAAGCCGTCAAATTAAGCCACGGACCATTTGCGTTTACGTACGACTTTAAATGTACCCTCGTCCAAATAGAATACAAAAAGAGGGTCACCTGTATAAATATTTCGGCTCAAGGTTAACTAAAACATAATAACAATTCGCGTCACTGTCGTATAAGCAAATATGGCAGCATTTTGAGCGACATCAAGGAGTTTTCTTACAAATATGAACGATGTCGGGACTGAATGCATAATTTATATTTGGATTTACTTACCTAACAATAAACTGTCTGAAAAACTTACCTGAAATGAAAAAAAAAACTATTAAACATGACATATTATAAACTGAAATGTCACGATCTCTTGGCAATTATAGAAAGCAAAAAGAGGTATCGCATAATATGTCATCGGAATATTGATGTGTTTGTAAGCAGAAATGTAGAAAGTTGAAAGTTGTCGCCACAAAGTTTCCAATGGTCGAAGACGAACGTCGGATTGAGTAATCGACCGCTGGTACGATAATTCGTTATAATCGTTGCAAAATCATAACTGGAATGATACCGCGGTATTGCTGCACGGATCGTGTTCAACTTTGTGAGAGGCTAGATCGACTATGAGTAGAATGTTCAGCACTTCGATCATACAAAATGAAGGTTCAGCACCGTAAATTCAATTAAGTTTAATCGCCTCCAGACTATACCGCCATCATTCCGTTCCGACTAGTATTTAAGGGCGCTCGGGAGTAGAGCATACTAAGACTAAAATATTAGGCATTCTAACATGTTTCGAAATGAACAGAACCGTTCACGTAGAAACCAACTTAATTTACGTATTAAATTGATATAGAGATCTACAGGTGCCGCAGAACGTCACTATACCGGTCGACTCGGCGACTGATAACAGAATGTATGCCGGCCGTTCACCTGCACCTACTGACATAGTCACCACTGCTGTCGCACTCTCGTTTGGTAATAGTCGCCAAAGAAGGACAAAACGATTGCATATTCGATTACAATAGGTTAATTTAAGAATTCAAAGCGAAATATCTATATGTAATATATGTTATATTTAGGTATATCATATAAAATATGTGCACGACAAAATTTGTAACAGAATACTCCCTTACAAATTTTCAAAAAAGCACTTATTAAATACGACCTGGAGACCTTCAAGGAGAGAGCGTATTCCCATTTAAAGGACCGGCAACTCATTTTTGCTCTCTGGTATTACAAGTGTAAATGGACGATGGTGTCATTTACCATCAGTGAGATGACTGCTGACAAACAGCCCGCAATCTCATAAAAATCTTTAGACGTAGATTACACAAAATATTACAAAATTTATTGCAATCGTACGTAAAATTTACAAACACAAAAATTTCTTACCTAATAATGTATGATCCAAAAAGAACAAGAATACTTATATATACTATGTCAAAATATCGGGTTTATAGTTTTATGGTGTTGTAGTTTATTAATATTTATAAGGAATATTATATTGCACCATGCCATTAGCCGTTAAAATGTAACTATTCAAACAGAATTTTAAGGTTAATTTTCAAATGTCTACATACTTTGATATACCTATGTTTTAAAAAATTGATAATTGTTTCAAATCCATATCAATTATGAATATATTAAAAAAATAACATATACAAAGCGAGCGATCAAATGTATTAGAGACCGTATAAATTGTAATACAAGCACATAACAGCCATATGAGTATTAAGCTGTATTACAAGTACACGACGATCAGCCTATTGAGGTGTGTTGGACGATTAGGGCGTCAACGTTACCATTAGTCAAGCCCGCACTTGTGTTTGCTGTCTATTTGTGTTTGCTCGACAAACAATGAACCGGTCGAGGTGCGGATTCGTTCAACCACCGCGCACCGTGTACGATATTGCACACAATAGCTTGTACGCACGCCAACTCGGCCGACACTGTTGCAACTAAGGCAATGCGTCCACTCGCTAACAAGCCATATGCTATAGGTTAATCATATTTTACTAAAGAAAACCGAATAAGTAATAAATATCCAATGACATTAACACATGGCCATCTAGCACCAAGACAAGCGTGAAAGCATGTAGTATGGGTACTAAACAACGGATAAACATAATTATTATTATAGACTTTTTTAAATATCTATGTAGGTACATATAATAAATAGAAACACCTATACATACAAACGGTCATTTTCACGCACACAAATGTTTGTTCTGCCCGGGAATTAAACACGGAACCCTTGGTGTAGTAGCCGACGTCTACGACATCATCACACCAAAATTAAATGAGTCGTATGTCAAAAAAAAAAAAATCCAATAATAAGCTCAGTCACTCAACGCGCAATGGAGCGAGCTATGCTCTTATTTAATCTAATCATCTCTCTAAGGAATAAAATCAGAAATGATTTAATCCGTAAGAGAACTTAAGTTACCGACATAGCCCGACGGATCAGCAAGTTGAAGTGGCAGTGGGCTGGTCCTGTATGTCGCAGAACCGATGGCCGTTGGAGCAGACGAGTTCTGGAGTGGAGACCGCGTCTCGGCAAGCGTAGTGTAGGACGCCCTCCGGCCCGATGGACCGACGACTTGCGACGAGTCGCTGGTGGAGGCTGGATGAGAAGAACGGAGGAGCGGGATATCTGGCTCAAAATGGGGGAGACCTATGTCTAGCAGTGGACTGCGATAGGTTGAATATAGATATATTTTTTTATTAATAAAATTACATCTAGAGACTCATGGTCCGTACTCTTTTAGTTTTAGATTTTGTAAATTAATTATTATAATATCATGTTAGTGCTCCGCGCATGGGGCAAAACAATTGGTTAAAGGGGGAATGGGACAGTCACAATTAAAATAAATAATAGAGATATTGACACAGCTTATCTAACTGAAACAAGCAAGGAGTTCGTACTATCATGGGTACATAACAAATTCATGCTCACAAATGTTTGTACTGCCTGGGAATCAAACACGAAACTCTTGGTGTATTAGCCGATTTCTTAACCATAACTCCACATTGGTCGTCACAATTGTATGTCCAGGTATACTATGAAGCTCTTATACAGCTAGTACAGTTATATAGTTCTATTGAACGGGTTTCATATGTTCACAAGCCACAAGTTCGCAATTAGATCGGAGTAAACAGTTTCATACCAACACTGATAATAATAGGTAGTCGCAAGGAAAACCTAAAGATCTGTATGCTTTATATAAAACGACTAACGTCGCATTGATTGCCATGCCAGTGTTTAATTAAAAAATAATCTCGATTCGGGTATATTTCCAAAACAATCAAAGAATATTTTCATATGAATAGCATAAGCATAAGCCATTTATAACTGTATTTTACTGTTTTCCAATAAGAGCCCGAAGATTTATTTGATCGTTGTGCAAGCGAAACTATAAATCTCCAACATCACGCTCCGCGGAAGCTAGTCGATCAAATATACAGTCATGTATTATATTCTAACAGAACCATCAATTTACGTTTATACTAAAAAGAAATGTTATGGACTAAATACAAAATTTTAATTAGTTTTATGTTTTCGCGAATACCAAAGCGTTTGCATTAACGGCGCCTCTGCCAGCGATGCATAGCGGGCAACAGTTTCCGAGATTCCATGTTTGCCGTCCACCAGCTAAAACGTCGTTAACTGACGAGCACAATTTTTCGATATAAAACTGAAACACACGGTTTAACGGAAAAAACTTCGGATATAGCATTTCTCTTTGATATGACAACATAAGGGATTTGCATGTAAAACATCACTATTAGTGTGTATAATCGCAGACAATTTTAATTATTTATCTACCAAATTAAATAATGCTTTTGTCAGTTAGCCGCTTTTGGTTAAAGGACGGCAGATTTAGCGTAGAGCACCGGTGCGCCCGCGCTACCATCGCACCCAAGCGCAGCTTGCGCAAGCCGCGCCTCGGTCTCTCGCCGATTCCCACGCGAATTTCGTATAAAACAGGTGCCGTTCATAGCAATTATGTTAGGCAAATGTTGGCCAAGAATAGGCAGGTCCTTTGTACACACAACTGCAACATAGAGAGTGCACATCGCCTACAGTTCGTTAAACACGGTTCTCCAATGGGGTGTGATTTAATTCGGATATATTAAACGCTAGATGCAACTGACCCCTCATGCAATAAATATGATACTCGGTTCACGAACAAAACACCTAAGAGGTCACCTGCTGCGCGTACAGACGTATTTACGATCTCAAAATACATTATGCCACGCTTTTGCCCTTTAAGATTTACTTTACGTATGAATAGCTCCGTAATAGTCTAGTGTAAGACTACTTATGTTGTTATGGCCATTCATCGAAATATAACAACACAATTACACATCACAAGAAATAACCTTTCATTCGCACGTCGTTAAAGCGCAAAAAGTTGTAAATGTTCCAAATATATTTAAGTCGGTGCAGTTAGCCGTCAACTTTGTTGGACAATATAATGGCTCAATCTCGTGTTACTGGCAGGTAAACTAAATGAGTTGTGTTGTGACGTAAAGCCAGTAAATTAGTATCAAGCGCTGGTGTTATAGCTGGCAACACAAAAGAAACTCTGGATTAAAACAAAAAATTATGAATAAAATACCATAAATTCTTGACGTATAACTTTCATTGCTACTATTGTGTGTTTAAATGGTAAAAATCCTAGGCACACCTACTTAATAAATAAAAGTAGGCACGTACGATGTATACGCACAAATTAAATCAAACATCACTGATATTATGGGATACTGACTTGTTTAGATAGCTACGAGTATGTCCGCGCAACGTTCTTGTGAATGTGAACGTGACCCCAATAATTTATAAGGTACAATTAGAATCTCTCTCTTCAACCTATCGCAGTCCACTGCTGGACATAGGTCTCCCCCATTTTGCGCCAGATATCCCGGTCCTCCGCTTTCTCATCCAGCTCCCACCAGCGACCTTCCGCAAGTCGTCGCGTCCATCGGGCCGAGGGCGTCCTACGCTACGCTACAATTAGAATACCATCCTATAAACTTAATAAGTATTTGCCAAGGAACTAGCTAGAAACTTCATGTTATTCTATCCGACGGGTAATAATAACTCCCGTATAGATACGCAACACCGTATACGTCATTTAGGCGCGGGTGTAATTATACCACAGTACGATAGCTAAGGGCCGGAATGGAGAGGCAGTGCAAATTGCACGTCGGATCGACTCGGCAAGGAGTGCCGATCGACAACCTTCCATTCTCTGTCGACTCTGGCATCAATGCCAATAGGCTATTAAATATCAGCGGGCGACAAACGATATACATACCACATCACAAAAAGGTGTAAGATGTTAATGCTTCTAAAGCAAATTTAACTAATAGAAAAAGTTATTGGGAATAAAATAACTTTCAAACATTAATAATATATATATATATATATATATAATAGTACGTAATTATATTATACGAATAAGAATGAAGTTGATATTCTTAGTATCTTAAAGTGATCTACCAAGAAATGAAATTCTATATTGCATGCGATAAATATTTACAAATCGTAAATCCAACGGCACTTGCTTGTATTATTCGTTATTGGCAATGCAATCGTTTTCATACGCTAAACTGGGATTTCGCAGTAGAGCTTTATGGTCGCACAAAGCTCCCAAAAACAACAAGAGGCGGTAGTCACGAACGGGTATTTTGACGATTATCGAGGGAAATCGGAAACCTCTTAACCTCAATGAAGTTACGCCAATGGAAAATAATGAGGCAACAAGTTTATGCATCTCACGCATACATTTAAAATCAATTTGCCTTGGTTTATTTAGATGCGAGAATCGATTCGTTAAATGTATTGAGGCCACCCTATGCTGAAGTGCGTTGGAACAAGTGGGACTGCGCCGGCCTTGGGCAGCGATACCAGCGACAACGGTCGCACGTCAATCAAATTCTATTAGTTCAAAGCCACATCTATAAAGTTCATTACCTCAATAAAAGGAGTGATTTGCATTCGCCCAGCGTGACCTTTTAATTATTTCTTTGGTGCAAGTCAAAAAAACAAATTCATTTTTATATTTTTTAATAAAGAAGGAAATATAGAAGATTTTCAGAATGAATAAGAAGGAAAGGGCCGCCCGCAAGGTGTGGACACCGTGACAAAAGATTAACACAGGCACAATTTTAAACACAATGACAGCAAAGGCTAGAGAATAAGTACTGACGCCAAAATGAGGTGGGTCGCAGATTACTGATAAGGCATTAAAGAAGAATAGGATTTATTTCATTTATCTATTATAAATTATCGATTATGAGGTAACGACGATAAAAATTACTCGGTACAATCTCAAACCAACAGTACTAATTTTTTAGTTTATCAACCTCAAGTACAGAACGCAAGTTACGCAAGCATTGTTATCGGATCGTAAACGCTTATCGCTTATATTTTAACGATCAACTCGCTCTCGTCTCGATTGATAGAAAAACTAGTTCAATCTTGGACAAGGCTGGTAACAACCCCGTTGATGGAGCTATTCCATTGCCTATTATGCCTGACCTACATAAACGTTTACCATCGCGGCATATTGATCTTGTTACTTCGGTCATTTGCACAATGATGACAATGTTTAGCGGTTTAATGATATTCAAATGGCGTGCTTAGCTAGTCACGAATACAAGATGTTACGAATTAATTTGATAAACTTGTTAAAGATTTAAGGAGAACAAAATAGCTTGTTAACCAAGTTATAATGCAGGTCAAGTCTTCCAATAGTTTCTTCTTATGATAGTAAGCAGCCGCAAATTGTTCTTGCGTCTTTATTATAAGCTACAGGTCGTTAGTACATTGTTCACGCACCTACGCTTAATATAAAAAGAGAACAACCAATGAGAGCATAATCGACTGCGTGAAATGCGGTACATGAGTATACCGACGGCAATGAAACACACATCTTTAATAACATTAGAGTCACAACACGTACTATAAATCAATCAACATTAATGATTAAACGATTTAACCAAATCGAAGGTGCTTTAACTAAATGTAACGTAACAAATATAATTGCAATTGTAAAACGTTCCGATACATTAACAAAAAAACTTTCACGGCGTTCTTTACGATTTCTATGTTATCCTTGATTAAATATATATTTCGTGTTAGACATAACAAATTAAATATTCCTCAAGAAATGATAAAATTGTATCCGTTTTTATAACTAGCAATGTCGAAATATGTGTGTTACAAAACTCAACGTTCAATGGAAGGTTACTCCAATTGGATATCTGTGCATATAAAATATGCGAGTGAGTAAGGTCATTATCATTAAACAGTTATTTCGTTTTGATCGAACCGTGCTCTTTTATCTGAATAAATATCAAAGATACAAAGATTAGCGGTACTATAAGCGCAGGATCTTGGAAAAACTTGAAATACAAGATTGGATGCGACCACCGATACGTTTCTTACAAATCGCAAACGATCGCTTCGCGTGACTAAACGGTGACATTCGTATTTTGTTTTGACTAATTACGTTCGATCATCGTTACAACGGTTATTATGAAAATGAAATAAAAAGTAACCGAACAGAATTGTAGAGTTCGACATTAACTTAAGTGGGAGCCAAAAGCTTGTATAGCAGCCGCCATAAAATAATGAAATTTATGCAGTAGGCGTTGAAAAGATAGTTCAATTTTATAATAAGTAGTTGGAGGTCTCTTTTAATTATATTTTCAATTTCACAACTCGCCTGTAGCGCCTCGGGCCACACGTAACATAAGATCTAAACCAATTTTGTTTTGTAATTGAGAATATTTGCAGTGGCTCTTAATTACGTTGCTACAATAATGTTCCACTGCAGAATGATTGTGTGCACAAGGCTATACCCTTTAACGAAAGTCACTACTGTTTATGTAATTATTGGGATATTATAACAATGTTACTCAACAACATCATAATATTGAAAACCTCATCAACATTAGCAATCAAAATAGTCAAGTTCGATTAATTAGTTAAACGTTATATAGAATGGATTATGTCATCTAGTCTAACAAACTGTGACAGTCCACTGCAGGACTTAGGGTTAACTCCACGATTGTGGAAGGGTTTGCCCGCACAAAAGATAAGATTTAATGATAGAGTGCTGCTATGTACCCGTTTTCTGCTAAACGTGTCCGTTAACCGTATCTTACGGCACCCATGGGAAGTGTAGGGGGTCATTGCAAATGTATTCTACTCGTAGTCAGTCATCGCCACATGGCTATGTCCTCTGTTAAGTGTAATTGAATAAGACCATAATAATGTCAAAACTGTTTTACATATTTCTGCAAGAGCAAATTTGAGCAAATCTGGCTAATTTATTCCGTAGTAGTTATATGTATGACATTTAATGTTCGCTCGATTATTTGGTCATGAAATTTTAAAAATATTACTCTGAAACTTTAAACCATAGTTGACACTTTAACCTCACGTGCACTTAGTGAGTCCAGCAAATAATACAGTTTGAAAAATCGAACTGTAGCATCGCGTTAAGTATCCATTGATCCAAATCGCTTCATTAATTTTAGTTATGCAAAATACTTCCAAAAAAATATTAAAACGTGAGTTTCAATGTACGTGTTCAAACTTCAGCTGGAAGTATACTATCGTAACCGCATTTCGCGGAGCGGTACCGCGGGTTGGCTCACCCCGTTCCCGCAAATCACGTTCTAGGGCAGAGTCCACGTGACCGATGACGCACGAGGAAGCTGGTAGACCCTAAGAGCCCACGGCCGTGGTTTTGTCACGTGGCCACTCTCGGGATAAAAACCGCAAATAAAATATAAAACGATATAAATATAGTCAAACGTCAACTCTGAATAGATTGCGCACTTACGTCCGCTTTTAATTTCAGAAAACATGAGACGCTTGGCGACGATAATATACCTACATATTTTGAATGATTTGGTTTATGTATTTTGATGAGTGATGAATAACTCATTTCGTCGTTTTAGTTGATGTTACATTGTATACGACTTCAAATTCGAATTGAAAAACATATTTTTGCGACTTATACATTTTTCTATATACTTTTATACAATAAAAGCATAGGGAAGATCTTAATGTAGTAAGGAAGGATAAGGCTACTTGAGTACTTTCAGACATGTTTTATTGCACAAGTGCTTCACTAACGGTACTATTTCTAACAGAATCGTTTCGAGAAATGTTTCGATTTCTTATTAATGCTTATAAAGCTGAAATAGATTCACACGACAATTAGGTTTGCATATATTAGTGATGTGACATGGAAGCGTGCATTTGCATTTGTTTAGAGATGCACCGCCCTCGTCACGGCCCCGCGTGACCGGCGCAGATAGTTATTGGGTTCTAATCCGAGAACCGTTCAGAGCGATCTACATTGCTGTATTATTAAAACGCGAGGCAAAGATAATACAATTTCCTTCGCAACAATGTTGCCTTGGGACCTATGGCAATATCAGAACGTAAGAGTATGAGTTCAGTGGTAATATTTAATTCAAAACCACGATAAAGATAAGTATTGATGGTAAAAATGTGTTAATAACACAAGTTAAGTTATTTTAAATATTAAGATCGTTAAACACCACACAAATAACACATATTAAGTCTGATTTTGCTTAATAGCATTAAGATTCTATCGAATCATAAGACTAGGGACTTGTCTAGTGGTATCTAGTTATATGAACATTATATTTATGAGTACGAGCAAGTAATCAAGAAGTCTGTACGTATCGTCGAAACATATCTCACGCGTGTAATTACTACTCGGACCAGACTTTCCTAACACTAAATCGTGTTATCGTAACCCGATCCGTGAGAAAAGGTGTTTGCGATGCGGGTACGCCAAAGGTCGACCTACAGCCGGAAACATCTGAGCACACCCATACTACTAACAGCTTTACTACTTGCTTCCTTATGAATTTATCATTTAACATATCAAAAAATTAGACAACCAGAGTGCGTAGATTTGATTTACATTTAGCATGGACGAGATTGGTCAAGACCTAAAGAAAGCAGAGGATTACTGTAAGGGGATCGATGGATGTATTCATGAAAATCAGATAGAGAAGTATGCCAGGACCGAATTGAGTGGCGCTCTATTCGGTATAAACTAACCCTATGGGATTAAGACGTGAGCGTTATTTAGCATTACGCATATAAATCCTTTGACCACCGATGACCTGTATATTCCACACAAAAAAAGGATTTTCTATTGTCTGGAATCTTGGTTAACAAAACATTAAAATATTAATAACGAAGAAATCCGCTTTCTGCTCAGTCGTTATACAAAACTCTTACTAGTCCAAAGCCTAGCTTTTGAAACTGTAAAAATAAAAATACCTTGTGATATTTCAAGAACAATTACCAATACTCATAAACAAGATTAGTTTGTTCTGACTTTGAATCAACCATTTTATTAAAGGTTCTTGTCGAGGCGATAGGGCTTTATTCACAGATTTCCCAATCGGATGTCTGTGGCTTTATTACACTAAATGTGATAATACTGATTATGCAATCAATATTTTTTTAATTCAACAACAACAACATAGAGTTATAAATACATATGCACTTACAATCTAAATTACAAAATAGATTAATATATGTAAATACAACTAACTTATCTGATTATTCATCTGCGTCTGAACTAGCCACTTCCATTGCTCTTTAATTTGTAATCCATTCATATTATTGTTACTTTTTATCTATAGCTTTAGATTGCATGATGTACCATTTTCGGAATGGTTTTTAACGCCAGCGACCAGATGTTTTTTTTTATATATTTACCGCGAAGCAAGAGAGCGCTAATGACTCTCAAAATGCAAACTAACGATAAAACTATGAAATCTAAAAAAACAAATATGTATGTACATACTTATACAAAACTGATTTTTACTCCTATGTATGATTTGTATCTTATGCCCTTAAACTAGAAAGTTGCTTGAATAGTATCCATTAATATCTTTGTTATTTTTTGTTGCATTTAAAATCTATTGGATAGCTGATTTAAAACACAGTTTCTTTGTGGAGTAGGTAATTGTTGAACTAATCATCTAATCGCTGTACAAAGAAACTAATGGATTAACCGCGCATAATAAGTGCGTAAAATTACACACTTTTTTTAATAGTAGTACAATTTTAAAAGATACTGTAGTAAAGGAGAAACATGGGATTATAAGTAGCAACAACGTACAGATGTTAAGGTCTTAATTCGTGCCCAACAACCAATATTTGCATCGACAGACTTGATAATTCTTGACCTCGATGACCGTCACTGGCTTTGTCGGGGCGAACCCAATTCAAGTTTTTTTGCGGAGCAAACGAATATTTAAATCGTCCGCAGCAATCAGGACCTATACAAACAAAATTGTTAATCAACGAGTTTCGCGGAACCATGATGCAACCGTAATCTTAATTTAATGTTTAATAACGCTACTTTATTTTATTTATTATTATTTCAAATGTGTAACTGTCAAGTGTGTAACTAATATGAAACATTATAAATAATATTGTTAATTTATGTTTAAATGTGCTGGCAAAATCTGTTGCATGAAGTCAAATAATAGTGAGATGAGTGCAATGATTTGCGGCGGCGATAAATCCAGCGGGCAGACGGGGACAGACCCGCCCGCGGCTGCCACGATATAAGTGTATCCAATTACTACGATACCCTACACCGGGCACTACACCGTAATGCATCATAGGCATCACAGTGCACCATAAAATACAAAGATAAAAATAATCTATTACACCACCTACACGCGTGGTGATACGATATAATAATTAACAATAAATCGTTAACACGCGAGCGCTTACAAAAAGCAAACCGATGCATTTCTAATAACGCCTCAATGGCTGTTTCTGTAAAGCACGACTATTTTTCCGCGTCGAGCGCTTTCCAGTTTCACTGTGTCACTCGCACACAGATGCGTTATTTTATGCGCAGTTAACCTTTTTCCCATCGTGCGTCTCGTCTCGTTTTACACGAGAAACCGTTGTACACTTCCACTCTGGCTCGCCCGTAATTAATTCAGTCCTGGGCTACTTATGTTACCGATCTCGGGGTAACCGCAGCGCCCTGTAGTGGTTAAAGAACATGTTCGATCGCACTCGTATCAGTCATTTAACTCTGGCCCAATTTCACCATTTGTTATTTCCTAAGTCCGCACCGTATCGCTGAGATCTGATGAATGGGCTGTTAGTAAGGGCTTGGCGTCTAGAATCAATATTGTTTATTTTTCATGTCATGTTAACATTTCCTTTAAGTTTGAAAAATTTAAAAGGAGCGAGTAGTTTTGCGGGCATTTTAAAAGGGACCTTAGAGATTTGTGCGGTACCCGTCAACGTACACGGAAGAGCTCCGGCATCGAGCCCATAAATCAAGCAGCCCGACGCCCCCGGCCCTTCGTCCTGACCCTGCCGCCTTTGTTTACCCACTATGATATTTTAGCGATCACCTTCAGATAATCGACTACGGACGCAGCATTTTAATGATATCCCATTGATACATATCGTCAAAAGATCTCCGGTAACGATCAGCAAAAAAAGCTTAACACATGAATGGAGCCAAAAAGGTTTTTTTGTGTTCAAAGTGACCTCGGCGCGGTTTGGATAATCGACGTCACAATCGATACAATCGCACGTAAAAGGCCATAATGGGAATGCGGCGATGCAGCGTTGCGATGGCAATCGGCGGCGGGCGGTCGGTGGGTCGGCCGCAGCGACTCCGCTGGAGTGGTGTGCGTTCTTAACTTGGTCAGATTGTAGCGTTCGCTGAATCGGCCGCGTGCTGATTCAGATCGAGGTCTGCCGGGTCGCTGGGCAGAGCGGGTTGCGAATGCGATGCTCGCAGATCGATTAACGCGCGTCACGAATTGCCAGCCAATCACACTTAGATACACCACACGCAATGTCGCTATTAACTTATGTGTAATTCAATAATGCCGTTATGTAAACATAATATTATCCTCAAACATTATCACATATTTCGCAGTACCCGAGTTATTGCTTGAAATAACTCAATAAGTAGAGCCGAATAGAAATGCTCGAGGCCTAACAATAACTATAAGTAGTCCGGAGTTTTCATTAGCAATAACTTAACATAAAAGAAATAGTGTAGGCGGAATCCCTTACATCGTTATTGTTTTGCTAAAAACATTAATTTAACAACAATACAATTAGTTCATGAAAAAGTTAATTGTTGGTATTGTTTGTGATAGAAATTGTTTGTTTTTGTTTTATTCGGCTAATAATAGTCAAGCATAATGGAATAATTAATCATAAATGCAAGACATACCATGATAGGCGCGCCCGACCTGATTATCATATCCATACTAGATTACACGGACCGGACGGTTTGAAAATATAGGCCAATCAAGTGACGATGTCATTTTGAAATTACTCGATTGACGATCATTATAGGTTCGCTTGAAACCAAACAGGCGTGTGTGACCGGTATCATTGATACATTGTATCCCGGAGGCCGTACACATCCGTTTATTGTTCGCAAATAGACGGGTTAGTTTATCTATGAAACGCTGAAATATGGAAGTAATGCCAGCCGTCATGCACGGTGTCAGTCCGCTCGCGGTGCCTCGGGAGTTGCGTAACAGCGTAACAATAGTCATTAGCAATCAATCAACCCAACTCCGGTGGGTGGCATCGGCAACCGATACCTTTTAAAATTGGCCCTCGCGGTCAACTCGTGAACGATAATGTTGCGCTATTACTCTATTCAAGTTATGGCCAATAAAATTGACGCTTTGAGCTCGAGAGCGACGGCATACACGTAACTAAGTGCGAGGCTTACCGCGTTAGCTTTTGACCTTTCACGGTAAATGAAATTATTGTGTCATGTATAGAAGGACAATAGGGTGAGGATAGTGTTTTGTTGAAAATTATGGGCGTCACCGATTGTTGGCAGCACGCGCCGCTACGTACGTGCAATTGAAAAGAGTGCAAGTTATTGCGGAAAATGCGGGGGATCGGACGCAATTGATAGTGCCGGGCACGCCACAGAATGTGCCCGGGAGATAAACAACGCGCGCGCCGTCGTCGGTGTCGCCCGTGACACGCCCACTCGTGTTCCGGTCCGAGTCGATGCAATACATCGATAGCCTCACGACACCATTTCCCTAAAATCCTATTTCCGTTGAAAGAAAATGCATTCAACACTTGCGCTAGTGCCAAGATTAAAAATACGTTTAAAAATATTTAACAATGTAGACTCTGAACTAATTGTCTAGGCAGATACCACCGCAGTGCCGGATATCATCCCGTAAAATAGGAGTGTTTTGCACTTTTATTCGGGGAAAAATTACCTGGTGTAAGAGACCTAACATCTGTCATCGCTGCTGACCGTACAGGAAAAATAATTAATAACCTAGTAATTTACCACCAGTGAGCCAGTACCAGTCTCGTGCACTTAATGTCCTAAAATAATACAAGATTCTACTCGATGCAATACATCGATAACCTGACGACACGTTTTCCCTAGAGTCCTAATTCCGTTGAATGAAAATGCATCCAACACTTGCTAGAACCGAGGACACGGATACAAGGTGCGACTCGATACAATACACAATACATATAAGCTCACGACATCATTACCATGGAAGGAAAATGCATCCTAAGCTAACGCTAGGAGGCTATATCAAGGACATGGATACAACGGATGCGTATAGAGGACATGGTACCTTAATATTAACTTTATTGTGTTAGAAATATACCTGACGGTTATTAACCTAAAGCGTTCATTACACGCGTCCGGTGGTCACGCATTGCGTATAGAGGTTTACGGGAAGTTGCGACATTAAGCCGTGTATTTTAATTTAGGTACATGCTTGTATTTAATTTTTAATTTAATGTACAATCCGCCTAGACACAAAGTATTTATACCGTCGAAAAAATGGTCGCGACGTGAAATATGAATCGGTGGCGAGACTTGAATTCCATGAATAACAAACTATTTTAGAGCAACGCGTAAACGTATTGAAGACGTTGTAAGCTCCGTGTAGTCAAACTTATAAGTAAGGTTCTTAGTTCTGTGTTCACATTTCTTAATTAAAACCTTATCGCCACCTATCACACACAAAGACTTACGCCTTGCATAATCTTATTTTTGGCACGGTATAATCTTTCTACTCCAGTAAATATTCCAACTACAGTAAATATTCCAACTCCAATAAATTTGTGCGACGGTTTTAAAGAACTTGAAATGCATTATTTCTTTGAATATTAAACTTATCTTTCAGCATAATTTATCCAGTCCTAGACGTGGTTCCAGCTTAAGTTTTCTTAAGTAAATTCACAGAGTTTTGCAACCAAAAAAGCAGATCAAGTTTACACCTATAAGGTGTTCTTATTACATTAGTCCTATATGCGAAAAGATTAAATACAAGAGACACCTATACATAAATACGTAAAATATCGGAAGTAACACATTAATCACCAATTTTTATAATGTTTCATGTATTAAAAGGTAATGGCTGTCAAATTTTAATCATGGGTATATTACATTTCAGTTCCTTTCTAGTACAATATAAAATCTGTGAATACGAGTCGCTGCATAAATTACATCATAAGGGTTTTACCCGTTGTGACATTTATTTGTGGCACGCGATTTCACGAATATTTTGTAACATTTTATTTTATTTGTAATCTTTCTAAATCGATCGAAACGGGTGCCTACTTTTGATTGTTTTTCATCATCATCAGCTCATTAAACGTCCCCACCGAGGGGCACGAGCCTACCCGTATAGGGTGATTAGGCCTTAGTCGTCCACGCAGGCCCAGTGCGGATTGGACGACTTCACACACAACCTTCGAATCTCTTCGCAGGCGTGCATGAAGGTTTCCTCACGATGTTTGCCTTCACCGTAAGAGCGTCGGATAACGTACATATATTTTCGAAAATTCGAAAATACATTGGTACGTGTCGGGATTTGAACCTCAGCCCTCCCGGTAGGAAGGCGACAGTCCACACCACTGAGCCACCGACGCTCTATTGTTTTTATCTGCCTATAAATGGCTTCTGTCGTCCAACTTAGGTGCGGTTAATCGTACAATGACTTAATAAATGGGGTCATAGTTTATTACAGGTTATATCAAAGTTATTATAAGTGACACAATAAGGGCGATAAAACTACGAGAGGGGTATGCCGTGAGGCGATCACATGACGCGAGGCGCGCGTGCCATCGGCGACATCCCCAAACTGCCGCGGCTAAATCGTCCCCAGTCACGCCACTACCCCGCTTACTGTTGCCGTCGATTTATTTATACATTCTCTTGTGTACCGTTTTAATATGGAATATAAAGATAATGTCAATATCAACATTAAAGAATCGATTGGTGGGCATATCCTATTTCTTTCGCCATAACGACCAATATGAGAATTTTGAATAAGAATATACATTGCATGCCCAGAACATAATTGTTCTGGGCATCAAGGTTTTTAATAAAAACAAATACCAAGAAATACAATAGTAAACATCGGCATTGAGTTGCAATAGGTTTCAAAACACAGATAATTTTAAAAATGTGTCCCGTTTGCATATTATAAAATATTGTTATAGGTACTTCTTTGACCATTAAAATATATATTTGTTAAATATCAATAAATCAGCAACTATTCTTATTTACGAAATTGCAAAATGTGTAAGTGTGATTTTCTAGAGCAAGGAACACTGTGATATAACCATTTCTTGGGAGACACGTTGGTTAGAATATAGTTAGGGGAGGACTCAAAGTAGCCCGGGGCTTGCCCACCCAAGATGTGCCGGCAGTTGTCTACGTAAACGAAAAGTCGCACACTGTTCACTGCAAGTTTACATAGACAAGAAACGTAAACCAACATGTAATCCTATATTTTTAATACAAGAAAAATGCTGAACAATAGAATTATCCAAAAGAGTCACAATAGAAAATAAAATAAATATTATTGTAATAAACATCTTTAAAAGGACAGAATTGCCGAATCGTAAAGACAAATGGTAAATCCCGCATAACAACATTAACGCAATTTAAAATCAATTTGGAAGTCGACTGGCGATCACTGTCAAGTTAATCACTGTTAGAGGTTCGGCTGTATGAAAAGTTTGGTCATCGCAACATCATTCACTCGGTCAATAACACTCGAATTATGGCCGATGGTCTGTATAACGACGTCACTAAATCATCTTATAACACTACTTGTGTTATGATAAAAAAATAAGGAGCGTGTATTATTTATTTTCTTAACTGATTCAACTTGACCATGGTTCACAACTACCTGGCCGCGCTAACGTCTCAGACACCCTTTTATGTACAAAAAATTGACTGCACCTGCTCTCGTCTAATTAACAATCGAATTAATAAAAGAATTCTCGTATTTTTAATTTTGACTATACGTTTTCAACATTTGTTATGTCTGAGATTAGGATAGCTTTATTGGTTAAGATAATTGCCGGTATAGTTGAATGAGTAAATTTTACCATGTTACAGTCGAAGAAACGCACTGGGGGGAAAGCTATAAATCTAGTTTTAGCGCGAGGTCGATCAGTCCCAAATCGCTACCGGCTTATGCTCACTGCGACTGTCAGTTCTAGGGCTGTCTTACCAAGTAACGCCAAATTTTAGTTTAAATAAATAACTAACTTAAATAACTTAATCATAACCATCACTAAATTCACGTAGCTATCCCTTTAGCAGATCGCATAACTTGATACATTTTTAAAGGGTTGGGACATTAATAACATAATTTGTACAAAAATATACGTATCATAAACCTCATTGTATTTTAGCGGAACACTTATCTTTACAAATAAATAAAAGTACGCCAATTTTATCACTACTACAAAATTGTGTATGTTTGTAATATTTAAGTAAATCATTCACCTGATCTATTATCATTACATTAGAAAGTTTTTATTCATTAAGTAAATCACATGAGACAATGAAATACGTTACTCAACATACCTAACATACTGAAAAGCCAACGATCCGGCAACCCTGGGCCTGTGGCCTTCTTGGCATTTATTTACATTTTACTTTGCTCATATGACGTTGACGGTCCCTATTTGCCACTAAAATATAAAATAAATACCTGCAGAGGCGAAAATATTCTCATGTTTAATAATAATGATTTGTAAATGCTTGATGGTTATAATAAAATAAATCTTCTTTCGGACAAGGTTTCATTTGTTTCCAGTACCAATACATACATCAACAGTAATGTTTAACTACATGTATAACAGAATATAAAAGGAAAGTAATGAACGGACAACTAAAATTCTATGCACACATTACGTTGATACAATCAAAAGCTTTCATTAAACTTGTTATCCGTTGACGTAGAGTATGGTATATGCAATCGTTAATATTTCAACGGAATTTAAGCCGAATCCCATACATTTAGGGTCCGAAATTCCGTTAAGTAACTGTAGACATTGAACTGTTACATAACACATTCGATATCATGTTACGGGGTAAACGATCCGACCTTCTATACGCTTCGTCAGTCTTTCCCGCAACTAGACTACATATTATGTTTATATTGAACATGTTTACGTATACGGATTGTCTTACTACCACATTACAAGATTAAAGTCTAGAAATTGACAGCTAGATTATTTATTAGTCACGTTTGTTCATTCCATTATGTAAGTGGCATGTTTTCGAAAGTAACATTTTAACGTTAATTATTACTTTTCTTAAATTTTAATAGCAACACACTAAGCTCATAAGCCTTATAATCATAGATATACATTTATTTCACGTATTTTTCACTTATATGAGAGCATTATCTGTATTTCGCTATAGCAACTCCCGTCAGAAAAATAAATTCAAGCGGCTTGTCCCAAAATAGATGCGTTCAAGGAAAACGTGTAAAAAACCAACCGGCAACGATGAAACCCATTAAACTTTATAAAGCTAGATGGTGACGAAAAAAGAATAGGCCACGTGCGTCGAATTCGGAATCCCTAACGCGTTCAATAGTGACCGCGTGTCACGCGCTCCCGCGGCGTTTATTTCTGAACTAGCATTTCGCCGCGGTATTACCCGCATTATAAGATATTCTTCCGCAGGAAAATATAACCTAAAAAAGATTCGTTAATTCACACGACACGCGGTCGCCGCTTCATTGCTTTATTTTTCCAAAATAAAAAGGTTGTCCAAAATTAAAGAAGCCTGTTTTTCCTTATTACATTAGCTACGCGCCAAAAACAGTCCCGATCAAATCGGCCAAGCCGTTTCAGAGATTACCAGGAACAAACAGACAGACAGACAAACATTATAAAAAGTATTTGTTTGGCGAATGTAACGTATATATATCCATATGCATTAAAAAAAATGTTATTTCGATATTACAAAGAGACACACCAATTTTATTGATATATTTTTTTTATGTTATAAGTGTACAGGACGGTCTGGACGTTCACCTGATGGTAAGTGATACGCCAGACCATGACAGAGCGGCATTAAAGGAGACCAACAACTGATAGACAGATATTATTCTTCATCAGTGCCGCACTGCACCCGTCACCCGGGACAATAGATGTTAGGTCTTTATACCCGGTAATTTCACTAGCTACAGTGCCTCATCCCGAAACACAAAGTGCAAACCTGTTTCACGGGATGATATCTGGCACTGCGGTGGTACCTACCTAGACGACTCAGTATCGAGTCTACCACCTAGTAAATGATATGTAATAAATAATGGATTGAACCCTCTTCCCGGTCGTGGTTTGGGTACCTACATACTGCTATTGAACGGAGGTCAGGTGATCATGGACTACTAGGAAAATGACCTAAGGCACACTTACATTATCCACCTTATTGAATATTTACTCTTTTATATTAAGAGACCTATTCCGTGTAATGGTGGTTAAGAAGTCGTAACTACACCAAAAAAACCGTCTGTTTGATCCCTGTGAAGTTATTTGTATTGGTCAATGTGTTCATGAATACTATGTATGCATTTACAAAAAAAAAGTAAACCACTATAATTGCTAGTGTTATAATTCCTTGCATAAATTCAAGATTTTATGGAATTATGAGAATGCCTATGATAAAAGTTTCATTATCATTTTAAAACGTGATGTTATTGGTAGTAATAAACAATCAAAGATACACTGTGTCCACGAGGAGCAAAACAAAACTGTCATATAACGTCATTTACTATCATGAATTATTGTTTTCCTCACTGAAATGGTCGGATCTACTAAATGATGAGTAGTTTCCATCTCCATTAATCCAGCGCACGTTGAATCATGTGCATATCGTGTATCTCACCGCGCATGTCTTTGTTTATACGCTCCACATGCCGCAATAAGAGCAATCTCTATAAAAAATAATGTTTTTGCATTATAATATTAGGCTTCTATTGCAACTAATAATTACTCGTAGTATCGTGTTACATGTATTGCAGTTCAACTAATAAAGTGTATTTTCGCTACTGCTTTATTAATTGGAAATATAACTCAGAATGCGGCCCGTTTTTTTTATTTCGTTCTTAGATTCTTTGCCATCAAAAATTAATTTGAATAATGCATATTAGAACCATCAATTCATTTTATTCTTTTACTAGACAAACCCACGCATTCCGCCGCCACGCGTCGCTGCCTCGTTCATGTTTACGATCATCCCGATTTGGGCAGCTAACGTTTTTTTCTAGTCCCCATTCGCTCCACAAGGTGAATGTCCCCAATACTTCCAATCAGTTACGAGACTTATCTTTTTTTCTGTTGTAATATAAGAATTCATTAAATATGTCTCTCTCGCGTGCAGGCAATACAAAAAGTAAAAACATAAAACGTATTTGATAAGCTATCGTCTGGACTGAAACTAATCAAATTATTTACACGGAAACGAAACAACCCTAATATTTAAAAGTGTTTTAGGAAGTCGGTGACGATAACCTTTGTTAATTTTTATCGGAGCCTGAATATTTTATCTAAATACCTACGTTATTACAATTAATTTTAAGTGGAACGTTCGATAGCTGGCATAAAACAGATACCTATTCAAAAAATGTTTTCAAAACAATGGTGGCACATATTAAGTAATGAACCAAGCAATGTATGAAATCCATAAATCTGTTGCACTTTCTAGATAAATCCGTAATCACGGATGTTTGGCTCGAAATCTAGAGTCGGGGGGTAATTTGCTAATGGGACAGCAGCTGCTTTTTAGTGCCGGCGGGATAACATTAATTATATTGAAGACTTATTATGGACATTCTTTTTTGCTCTATTTTATTATATTTCTTCTTTCTAACAATTCTGCCCAACACTTATGAACGTGATATTCAGTTTACGCCGAAGGCTCTTTTAGTCCCATTTTAGTAAAGCCTACTACGTTTGATTACCTATTACCTTCTGTTATATTTTATAACTTAGTCACCTCCCAATAACAACACACTAGTGGTGAATATCTGCTGTCACATTTATTTTTATAAAAGTATACAGTCCAAAATAGTACAGACTTTGCTTTGTACGCGCTTGTGAGATGGGTTGAAGGTACTAGTGCTTTGATAAGTAAAGAACGCAGTACTGCTGAACGTTTCGTCCCTATATCGCCTTTTACTTCACCAGCTATAGGTTGGTGATACTTGTATTAAAATTTGTTATAATTTTATTAGAATTTATAGTCACGAAAACATGAATACTGCATTAGCATTTCCTTTAATCGTTGTCG
>PQWD01005081.1:0-27884 GCA_019425675.1 Leucinodes orbonalis | reverse complement strand
GCGTTTTGTGTGTTTACAAACATCTCACTGGATTTTCGATTTGTAATCCATAATACTTTCTATGATTACGAACATTTCTAAATCCTACAGAACTGGTAATTTCAAATTAAGCACAGACATCAGAACGTTTGAACGTATTAACCTTTTACGATTTTAGACAAAGCATTGAACAAATAATTCAAATAAAACAAATCCAATATCAGGACACGGTATTTATTGTACAAAAATAGTGTGCGAGCGTGTAACTCATGCCTCACAACATACACAAACAAATATTTAACCTACATTTTTATGTATAAAATGCATTCACTCAATATGTTAGACATAGCCTATTTTGTTAACATTACAGTGAGGTGTATCGTTGAGTTTTACAATAACGTCTGCTGCCACGCCCATTCGAAATCCCAACTAAATTAAAGAGTTCAATTCAGCACATCGAGAATTTAAAAGTCCCATCTACGTTTATATTCATTTAAAGCTTTAGAAGATAATGCCATAAGTGCTTTAAAACTAGTTATCATGAAGCTAGTATCTCCTTCCTTTTATCTTAAAAGTAAATATTAGACGAAGGAGGCTCAACTCCAATTAAATTATTGATTGCACGTCAATATTAACTTCGATAACCCATATGACAAGAATCCCACCAATATGCACTTAATGCAGGTTTATGGTACGTAGATAGGACTCGGTAATAACTCCTCGTCTACGCTGAACCTGTCGTATAGAGAAAAAAGTGAAGCAAGAAACAATTTATCATGTCGTCCCACGCACGCGCCGAGCAATATAAGCAAACAACACAAAAAGTTAAAAAAGTAAAATATCGAAACAGCTCGTAGAGTGTAAAACCCAACGATAGAGACAGAACGTCCATGAATAACTTAGTTATATTCACATTATCTACATTATGGAACTTTATCTGGTATCACGTCTGTTGGACCCTCGCTTACACAAAAAAGCGTTAAAAATGTACTTAAATCGAATTCGCCATTTATCAATGATTTTTACGAGACCTTTAGTGAGATACCATTATCTGGATTAAATAAGAAAGTAAAAGTTATATTCCTGAATTCAATATGTTTCACAGTGTTTAAACGTGCTGTTCAAATAGACTTGAACGTGAGTGAATGACCGATTTATTATCGAGTTTATTTGATATAAGATAACAATATGTAAACACACGTTTATAGTACCTCACTTAGAAATTCTCGCAAGTAAGCCACACGTCTCGGTGAGCTTACAAACAAACTTTGAATAATGACTTGTCTTAAACAGCACCAATGTATTGAGAAACATAACGCGTGATTGAGTTATCTACAAATAAATAGGCACCTTATACACCAATGAAACAATGAAAGCATGTGATTCTATAAAACTGGCATATCGGTTCTAGGTTTAATAATGAATAAATCGCGGATGTAATGTGCTTTTGTATAAAGGTAAACAGTAATAAGCACTAGCAACGGCTCAATACAAAAAAATGATTGTTTTAAGATTAACCATAAGTAAATTGCTATTAAACGCTAATATGTTGGTATAAAAAGGTGCGCACGCGTAGGAGGCGCCACCCGGAACGAAGCGCGCGGAGAAAATCCGGGAAACCGCAAGAGATGGCGCGCTACCGCCACACCGCGAGAACCGTGTCAGTAGTGTAAAACGTTAATTACACAGCTAGTTCTACAACTGATCTGTAGATAAATACGGAATACTCACAATTTTAAAGTATACATTCCGAAACTTAATACTTATTTCACAAATGTACAAGTTTAGCATGAATGTAGAACAACTAACACGGTTTCAATTACCAATCTATTCTGTCAATTGATAAATGGCGTACACACATTCCCAGATAAAGTTTCCCGTAGGTTTCCTAAGCTATTGTTAACAATAAATTAATTATAGAATCTACAGGAAACCGATTCGGAGATCTTTTTTATGAATTTCAAAAGGGTCACTGATAGAGCGCAGAGACCCTTGGACAGACTATCGCAAAATGCTTCCAGTCAATTACAATTATCGGATCACAAAGATCTCAGGCAGTAACTAAGGCTAAATCACAAATGTTGCGTGAAGACTCGCCGGCTACAAACGCCGTAGAACATCCAGATTCGGAACAATCACCACTCTTTCTGTCATGCGTTTTAGCAACTGATTTAACTTTATCACTGTCCACCTCACTATTCACTTTAGTATCGTAGCTCGCGGTTATACATCTGTTCACGGCACTTTCACTTTTATCTGCGAAGAAGGAGCGGCGGTCGGAGTTCGTCGCCGAAGGTGAAGTCGAAAACAGTTTTATTTCCAGGTCACGATGACCATTTATTGAAGTCACTATTTCGGACGAAATTTCCAATGCAAGTGGGGACCGAGGCTCTGGCGAACTAGCCCTTCTTGCTGGTGGAAATAGTGAATACAAATTAGGGGCCGAGTTTGTATCGGTGTTGCTCTCTTCACGTCTCTCAGGAGCGCGAGATGAGGGATCACTCCAACTACGCCGTAAGGTCGTGTCACCACCTCGTCGCCCCAACGGCCCCACCACTTTCATAGAATCTTCAAGCTTTGTAGGGGCAAAGTCTCCACTAGAATTCTCATTAAGTAAATCAGCGATCGAATCAGCATCCCAAATCTGTCCAACTGGATCACAATAACGGCACTGGCACGAACTGACTGCAGATTCTGCTGGCGATACAGCCTCTGTCAGACCGAAACGCGTAGCTTCTAAGGCTTCCCCGAGAGCCGATATTCGATATCTCTCGTGTACCGGTTCCGAGTATTCTGACACTTTCACATCTAACCGATAAGGCAACGAAATTTCTCGTCCGTAAGATTCGTCGTAAATATTATGATGCCCCGTCGTAATGCCATTGACATTACAGTGATCGATATCGCCTAGATCTAAAACTCCAACGGGTATATCGTGCGCAATGTTATTAGGTTTCCTATCTTTTTTGCGTCGCTTTCGCGGTTTTATAATCCTGGGCAACATTGTCTCAGAGTTGTTCGAGCCGGAACTCTCGTCACTTGCGACACTGACCGCATCCGTGTTGTTGTTGCGTCCGCCTCGAGTGGAACGCGTTTGTTGTTGTTGGTTACGAGACCTATTTCCCTCTGGAGCCTCGCACCTGTCCCGTATGACGTGCTCTGAATGTCCTGTGGGCCGTTGGTTGCGCTGTTCCGGAGTCGTGGTGTACTTTCGCCGATCGTGCCGATTTTGAATGATGAGTGGCGCACCCTGTGCGTGGATAGCCAGTTTTGAAACGGGCGTATTTCTCGCATTGTGCGGTGCACGTCCTGTCATTGATATAAGTGGTGCACCCAGCCAGGCGCTCGGGTGCGGCACTCCATAAGGCGGGTAGTAGGGCGGCGGGAATCCCGGTGCGTTGGAGGCATACTGGGGGCGAGCGGGCTCGCGGCGCCCTGGGGCGGCACGCTCACCCGGACTCATCACGTTGAAGGGGCGTTTAACCCATATTCGGAATAGTTGAGTTCACTGTCACGGTAAAAGTGTCGGTTGGGGCGCGATGTCGTAATCGTACACTAACATCTGAGTCGAGAGGCGTAGAGCGCGCGTGTATTCGCCGGAGCAGTCGGCAGAGGACTGAAATGAAGTGAATGAGTACGGGCCGACTGCGGCCGCGAGTGTCGAGTGGGAGTGCCACCGCGCGCCACGCGACTGTCGCCGCGGCCGCCCGGCCGGCGCGCCGTCTATGCACCGGAAACCTTTACAACCCTAATTGCTTTACAATAAAACGGCCGTTGTTTACTTTTCTAGCGATTCTCGCGAATACTCATATTAGATTTGTTCACTTTTCAATAACACGCATATAATTTTAAGTTAGGTTTAATGGTTGTATATCACATCATGTTACGATTTAAATTTTCCTGATAATTTTGTACGTTATATCTTATATTAGCCAGATGTATTTAAGGATATAAAATCCTTCTATAAATTAATTTATCTTACCTCCTTTGATCCATTAATTATGTCAATGATTACCCTGTATTTACCTGTAACAAAATATTTAAAAAATATTATAAAACGAATTGCGCGATCTCATTCGCGCACAGAAATGTACGCAACAAGTATTAGCAAATGCAATTAAAAATATATGGATAATAAATTTATTTTATTATTTAATAAATTATTGGTAGTACTTATATAACAGTTATTTACAAAATCATCAAAATACATCGTTTGTGTGTATTTATATGCCTATCACAAACTAACCCTGAATTAAAAATACATAAAGTATTAGGCGTTATACCAAAATGATATTGTTTTACAATAACCATCAAGATTCAGACTTCAATGACCTAACGAAACTAGAAAAAGTTAAACAAAGCTATTCACTACTACTTTATTAATTACGTAATAATATATATAGTATTAATGACGTAAGCTTCATATAAATAAATAATAATATTAACTTTAACAACTATAATTCTGTAATTATTATCACTAGGTAGAGATCGCTCGTTATAATGCTTATAAGTATTGAAGTCAACGCAAAGTAAACATTAGTTTACTTAGGCTTTAAATGAGCACTAGCATTTGGTATTATTGGGATCTTTAAACAGAGTTTTTTATATTTTATTTGAATTAAAATGTTAAAATGGCGCTAACATTTTAATAGTAATAATATTAATATTATTGAACGGGAATCTTATATGAAATTATACGAAAACTGTAGTTTTCCTTGGTAGAGTAGAGATAGAGAATTCCTTTGTAGAGTTGTGGAGACCTGACGGCGCTTGGTTGTTGCGGCTTTGTTAACAAATTAAATATTCGTTACATATTTTTGATTTAGTGGATGGAATAAATCTACAAAACTGTGGAATCAGCTACCATCTGACTCATTCCCTGAGCGATACG
Organism: Leucinodes orbonalis; assembly: GCA_019425675.1. Lineage (NCBI taxonomy): Eukaryota > Metazoa > Arthropoda > Insecta > Lepidoptera > Crambidae > Leucinodes > Leucinodes orbonalis. The sequence goes on along the minus strand of PQWD01005081.1, from coordinate 23,014 downwards.
ACCTGGCGTCCTTTAAGAAGAGAGCGTATTCTCACTTAAAAGGGAATTGTTTGCCCTCTGGTAATGGAATTGTGCATGGGTGACGGCGTCATTTACCATCAGATGAGCCGTCTGCTCGTTTGCCCGCTATAAATAAAAACTGTAACTTTCATAATATCGAATAGTAGTTAAAGAATCTCCCCGCGTCGATGTTATTACGCAAGCTTTGGCCTATGGCTTGGCACAGGTCGGTGGGTGAAAGTGGACTTATATGATTCACGAGCCACTCTCTTGATAATCGCCGACAAACTCATCGCGTCCACATAAACAAGTTAAAGCAGTGTAATAATGAACAATAATTTTTATCACGTGACGAAAGAGAGCACATTTTATTCATTATTTATAATAACACATGTATAACCCAGGACAAATTAATTAGTCGCTTAATTTTTTCCCTATTGTAGTCAACAATATGTATTCTATTTCTAAACATATCAATACATATTACACACAGGAATAAATTCAATTTAATAAAAAAAATACGATAATATAAACTACATGATACATATAATAAAAACAATATATAACTACGTATGATTTTATAAAGCGATCATCTTATGTAGGTGTAATACATTTTCATACCACATAAATCTTAACATGAGACTGAATTGTAAACGTGTAAAAAGCAAAATTCAGGAAAGATTTTTATTCATGTGCATGTAAAGGATTTATAGCCTCAGATTTCAACGAATGTTTGCGCGAATGATTTATTTTATGGATATCCATTCGAAGAAACCCAAAGAAAAACTTGTTTATATTACAAACGTAAAGGATTTGCTATAAAATGTTGATAGATATCATTGCGCTAACAAAATTGTTTTCATCATTTCCTTCTCGTAGTGACTGCTATCTGGGGAGTACAGATATTATTACGTGAAAATAAGCCTTCAACCACTTCCTCGGTACAATAATGGAAATGGTTACCACATGTTTCTCAATTTCACACACTTATCAAATGCTCACTAATGACGTGTTTTCTCATATCCATTTCATTCTCCCTTAGCGAATGTGCTAAATTTGACAGCCACTTAATTGGGAACTTTTCATCATTTTAATAGAATGCCAAATGCTTATTTTATAAAAGCACTTTACATTTCGTGTGGTGATTCATTAATCACTTTTGTTTATTTACAATATCTTATTTTAAAATGCACTGTTAACAGTAAATATAAGTTCAATTGCCGATAGTGAGCAATGATGGCGCCACTCACTAGTCAAATACATAAAGGCACGTTTCTCTACTACTATAATATTAGTAGGGAAACGATCCTTTTTGACAGTTCATAAAAAGTAAGTCAACAATAAGTGGTGTCAAGTACTCAATTTTCTAAGTGTTAACAAATTCTATAGCAAAGTCCCTATTATAAGTTAAGCCTACCAAATATAATTACATTATTTTCAAATCTTTAATGATGTATAGCATCAACGTTTCAGAGGCGAGTGGTGTGTCGAGCTATGTAAACGAGCACACGGTACATATAAATAATGTTAAGTGATACCGCCCATGGGCACTAGGCACAGGCACTCCGAAGGAAAAACTGTTGCCGACCTTCAAAAAGGGAGAGGTAAAGGGAAATAAAGGAAGAAGTAGGTACAAAGATTCATATCTCCGTAATACTTGTGATATCTTGGTTTAATCGAATAAATGAAATATGTTTCGACCATTGTACCTATTCATACAACACATGCACAAATAAATTAAACGCTCGTGTACAAACGTTTAGCATATTCATGGTACATGGTTAAACTTTCATCTGTGGTGCGAGCATCGAAAGTGCGAATGAGCGATGACTCGTAAGTAAATGGACAACGTAATTGTTTATTGTTATCACATACGTATGAATCTCAAGAGTGTTTGTAAACACGCTATCAAAACTTGCCTCGTTCAACAGGAAACTGTGTTTTCTCATAGACATGATAATAAAAGCGAATAAAACATTGCTCGCTTTTACTGAATGTACAGTGCACTGTAACTAAACATAAGTTCTCCACTTATTTGTTTCCAACTCCAACATTGTCCTATCGCAAGTCGTCGGTCCTTAGGACATGCCTAGACGCGGTCTCCACTCTGTGATTTGAAACCGTCTGCCCCAATAACCATCGCTCCTATGTCAAATGAACGCCGCAGCTTGTGTTAAGTTTTATCCAAACACATTTTAAATACATTATATACAGACTATTTGGAATCACCCACAGACATCCAAATAACAATTAGACTGGACAAGCAGCCAAGTTTATAGGCAGTCCCAGTGTCGCAATTACTTTTCAATTCTTACCTGTGAAAAGATATTATATTTCTTGGTAAATTTTACTGATTCACTGCGATGATGGCATGTTACAATTGCACAGAATGGCATTTTGGAAAAAAAACGGTAATTTCTTCTAAAATTCGTGCGTCTTCATTTGTCTCACGGAGCGTAAACTATAGCCAGTGTATGCTCGTTGAGCATACATTTGTCGCACTTTTTAACGCGGCTTGCCCCATCTCCTGTATTGGGAAATCTGTGGAATCACCCATACGGTGCATTGCTAAACGAGGACCTCTCTCAGTGCTTTAGAAATATGGTCCATTAAATTGTATGTTGGCAGGTTGCCCAAGCCTCGTTCGACATAACATTTGCTTTTGACACACACATTCAATCACTTATTATACACTTAATACTGCAGTTGTTTCATCGACACTGTCTGTATTAAGACTTATTATATTGGTACTTTCAAAGAGACTGAGAATTGTCATCGCATTTAAACCAACTTATTAATATAAAATAAATATCCACTGACATTCACACAGCGCCACCTAGCCCCAAGTTAAGCGTGAACCCTGTATTATGGGTACTAAACACCGGATAAACATACTTATATATTTTTGTAATTACATACATAGTATACATAGAAAACACCCATAACAAACAGACATGTTCATGCACACAAATGTTTGTACTGCCAGGGGATTGAACCCTTGGTGTAGCAGTCGACGTCTCAACCGCTACACCAAATGGGTCGTCAAAATTCAAACCATAGCAAACTTCGTTCAGTGAGTTCATGCAACATCGTATGAGATAACACGAATTAGTTTGATGGACAGAACAAGCAATGTGGTGTGTAACATCAGAGAAAGTGATCATGCGATTCATTGACCCCAGCCAGTCGCGTGCTAAGACAAAATCAATTTTCTATCCACTCTCGCTGTCGAATAGATACGTTACCCGTCTCTGTGCCTGTTACCAGTTATGGCATTTATTACGGCAGACGCCTCATTAAAGGTTTGAAACGTGGAAAGTTATTAATAAGATGATCAATGTTTACTTTCAGGCGCCGAGTTCAACAGTTACAAAATTTTAACAAGAAAGAGAACATAATATGGAGAAATTATTAGGTATAACTTATGGTTACCTTGGATCTAAATAAAAGGGAGACGTGATAATTGAGATAATTTCAAAGCAATATAAGTATGTCATTCATACAAGAATAATTACTTAGATTTGTTTCCTTATCCCGGGCAAAGAGCAGCTTGATATCTCCGTAATAATGTTAAGTATGTGAATGGTTTTTAAAAAAATGTAGAATTAATACAATATTTCAAAAAAACATATTCCTCTAGTTATCACTAAAATAATACTAATATACTGGTTCATTTTAGTTTAAATGCAATATACCTATGCATATAGCAGTAAACTAAGCGCAATTTCTTTAGTCAAAATTTTGCAAGAATTATTTTTCTTAACAAACATCCGCCTTACGAATTATTTGTAACAGAAGTGTACTCAATATATTAACGATACTCAAAATCGAAAGTGGCTAAAAGCTATATTTGCAAATTACATTATCAGTTTTCCCTTTTCACTCCATTTAATGGCTAAAAATATGACCGCGTAAATAACTATTAACGTTGTCGTTTCCAGATTTCACTTTCCTTAATCCGCAATGTTTATTACGCACATAAATAAGATTGAGCAATGCAGAATTAAGGTTTTTGAGATTGTATTTTTAACTTGTATTATTTTGTTTGTTTTTCAATGTAGTTGTCTTTAACACATTGACTGGCATGCAAGTCACCGGTGACTGACAAATAATTTCTATTGAGTCTGGTTTGATAGCAGTCAAAGGGATTATTTAAATCTTCACCTTAATAAATATAAAAATAATTAAGGTAAGTATAGAATATATGACTGGTCATACGATTGTATCCCATTATCGTCCGAGATTAGTTGTTATCGTTTATCTAAGGTACGAGTACATAGACAGTGTATAGGGTCATCTCCTTTGGGTACCTCAATCCCACCCTATTGCTCCTGATATAACAGCTTAGTTTTAGTATTTATCGATGTTGTATGACTTTACGTTACAATTTAGCAACTGCACTATACCTATTTTTTGGACCATTGGTATCGGTTGCTTTTTATCACCACTTAATCGGTCAATTATTAAATAAAAAAAATATCAGTGCGACCCACAAATGGCCTGCAAACTAGGACAGCTATGCTTATCTCCAAATATTTAAATAGTATGATGTATTATTTGGTTTCCATACAGGTGAGCGTCGGACGAGCACTGTAAACAAGAATACCACGTATGTGACACAGATTCAGGGGCCGCATATGTTCGGTCAGTGGGTCGACAAGGGGTAAAACTCGTGAACAATAGCAGCGCACAGAGCCCACCGAGTTTGTGTTTACAAATGCTAAAATTTAAATAAAAATTGCCTTATTTGCATTTACTGTTAGCGTATACTTCCGGTGAATGCGCACGTAACAGTGTTTCCGTTCGCAAACGGCGCAAGCTCAGCGGCCGGTGGATAGATAACTCGATAACCACACGTCGATTGTCTATCGAAATGATTATTCTAAACACCGGATTAGTTCATGCGGGACATGTAAAAGTTTTATGTGACCTAATTAGACACTTGTTGGCAATTTCGTACGCGGCATACTTTTCTACATTGATAACGAAATAAAGTCAGTTGTCTACCACATAATGTTGTCATCGCAATCGATAAAAAACAAATGATTACACCACATTGTACCTTCACACAAACAGCGGCCATTACATTAATTAATGGGGCCACACGATTTGCGAGTAAAACTTAAAACTAATGCGTCTATTGGCTGTGAAAAAACGCACGAACTGAACAGGAGTAAATTGCGGCGTGAGAACACTGGCAAAACGGATTGACGATGGTGATGATGCAACACGCAAATAATATATAACAAACGTAATTATGGCGTATATCGATAGCAAAGGCGATGCAAAAAGCCTCACTATTGAGATGCGCTCGCGCGCTGCCGGGTTAATGCGTTATGATTGGCGCCGCTCAAGCCTACACTTTCACTGCGCGCGCCCGCGTTATGGTCTCTTTGGTCTACAACGTTCACTAAACGATGTTTGTCACGCCTTCGCCGTTTTACGTAGATCTCTTATTTATCGCTTAGTTTATTTATCAGACGCCATGAAACGTGGGCATCGATTTCACCACTAAGATTCTATGCAGACCGCACGTAATTTGAGAAAAAGCTTTTTCCCACAGTTTAAGTTTTGATTCGGAACCTTTATTATAATGTGCTGTGAATAATAATTGTAATATAAAAGATGAATTATTAAAACTTAACAAATGTCCTCTTACTTACAAACTTCAAACATATTGAAATATATTTCATAACTTGGCTTACTGAACTACTACTCACGGTTCAGAAGCTTTCATGAAACGGATCACGTTCTTTATCCAGAAAGATGAGTTGAAAATAGAAACAATTACTGTGAAACCAAAATTTATGTCAGTTTTAATAAATCTTAGCAGCACTGTAGTGCGGTACTGAAGTTTCATCAGCAATAAACATAATCGACTATCTCGGCAAAGAAATTGTATCTTAATACAAAGTTATGCGTTTTCGCGGCACGAGCTTACTTTACGAGGTAATAAACCATAGTGTGTCGAGCCTCTATGACTCTGCAATATTAAGAGCTATCCACTTGCCTCACGCTCATTTGTATTCCATTCAACCATAAATCGCTAGACTGTTGTATACGAAAGCACCTTTAGAGATGTCATTAAAAACAGATCTGTAGTAGTTGGAATTAAGGTAAGCAAATCGTGGAATACGATCAACGTAGTCCGAACCACCTCATGAATATTAATAGGCGCTTTAAATGTCGACTCAAAGTAATTTCAAATAGGGATGAAAAAAAATTTAAGTCGCGTACAAAAAGCGAAATGTCTTTATGTAATTAAATGAAAAGGACAACTGGGTTCCACCTCATTCGAGCGTATTAATTGCTAACGTTTACAATAATTATATACGTTATCATCTTACAACGATCGCGGGATATTGAAATTAGCATAACAGAGGAATAGCGAAGCGAATAGCTACCTCAAATACCTTACTCAAATATACAACCCAGCTGCTGGTCGCCAAACACGTGTAAGAAGTAATAACTAACGTTATTTATTTATTAGAGCCAATAATACATCCAGAATCAATTTCTTAGCAACGTCACAATAATCATCTAAGGCGTCAAAATAATGTAATGGTTCATTTCAGAAAATATCTTTTACGAGCAGGATTGCTACCAACGACTCCGAAGGTCGTGAGACAATTCAATCATATCACTACGTAAGCAATGAGTCAAAACAATCGCACGGTCGAAAAAGTTTGCTTACAACACATTAAATTTGTCCTTCATATTTCACCTTGACAGACAAGGGCGTTCCGCCCTTGCACTCCTCGCGCGTGTCCTTGGAAAAGTTGGCACCAGCGGCGATCCGACCGTATGGGACTTAATTACGAGTTCACTATATCGATTGCGATAAACTACAAGTTATCGCCGACACCAATGACAGAAGTTGGTTAAAGGGACGAAGTAAGGGTACATCCGCGACCTCCAGACTACGCCCTCGGGACAAGGGCGCGTCTCTGCCCTTGCACTGCGTTGTCCGCCCCTTCAGCTCCCTTCGGGGGAACAACAGCTGCACGCTCGCCACGGTGACTTTTCAACGTAGCGATTGTACACATACACTGAAACGATATTTGATGAACATTCGCTGAGATGCGAATTTCTTCCGGATTCAAAATATTACTTGTACTTTTGTCATCAGTATCTTGTACTGCCTTTGATAGTATCCAAAAATATGAATAGTTGAGGCTAAATTATACAAAAGTTAATTGGTTTCTGAGGCACAGAAAAGCAAATGTTTAATTCCTCCGAGACGTCTATACATATAGAGAAAGAAATTCAGCGAAAGAATAATGGTCAGTCGTTACAAAATCATTGTGTAATAAACACTCAACTTTCGCATTTACTCTGCCATCCAGTGTGATATCTTTATTGCGTAATAGCAAAAACATTGTAGACAGACGAGCTCCTTTTTATAATCAAATCTTCATTAATTTGTGTAAGGACTTTCTACTCTGTTAACCTCTGTTAACACTGATTAATGCTATCGATGTAGCATTATTTATTTACATCTTAAGGTTCAAAATCTGAATTCATGAGATCAACACGCCACAAATATATACATTGCATTCCCATTTTTAAGCAGTGATGAGCACATGAATTATATTTATAAAAAATAGCTGATCCTAAAGGCATACACAATAAATAACTCTTTCTGTTTTTTTACAAATTTAGTACGGTTGTCATCAGAAATTCTTTCGTTTTAAACTAAAAGGGTAAAACTGACGAATTAGTAGGGATCTTTTAATACGATGGCAATTCCGGTGTTGTGGGCAAACCGAGGATATGCAATGCATTTGTATATATGGAATACACGCGACTGATTTTAGCATATTTGTTCAGCAAAAATAACAATGAGATTGATATAAAAATCAAATCCATATCGAATATTCATAAAATAAAGTTTCATTTCTCGTTCGTGCGCCTTTCATACCCAATGTTAGGTACACAAACGATAAATCAAACGCTCCAATCCTGCGTCAAAACGTCAGCCCAGTTCCAAACGCACTCTAAAAATAACATCACCAGTTATATCCTCAAGAGAGCGAGATAACATTTCGCAACGTCTCCGTATAGGAGTTGGTCTTGCGCAAATCGCTATGACGTCATTGCATTTGGTTCCGGCTTCACTTTCGCGAACACTTTCACCGGTCCGACCAGTGCGCTGGCGCCGGCGACGGGGACTCGCCGACACCACGCCCCATCACACACAAACGCACATGCACTATACCCCGATAGTAATACGGGTCATTTTGGAACGACAATGCCCTAGCTACGTTTAGACGTGATGGAGGATTATCGTTCAGCCCGTAAGATTTGATGGACGACCAGTTTACATCGAATCGATAGCTTGTTCTGAATTTTCTGCCCTTGTCTTACTGATAATGTTAGCCAAATGTATAAGTATATTAATAATTTCATAAAAAAATATTTATTACTCAAAACTTTCTCGATATATGTACAAACATAATTCCAACTTATGATACTTCTTAGCTGAGTCACTTCAGAATTTCGTAATCGAATACTCATCAAGGCAGTGGATGATAAAGAGAAATTTACAAAGATGAAATTCGAAGTTCTTTTCAAGACAGTCTTTAAGGTCGTATTTCTATATGGTATATAAAACTTAATTCTTTCAGATTATCATAGAACTAGATTCAAGTAAAATTTGGCTATACCGCAAACCAGTGTGCCGCTCATTAAAGATTCAAACAATGCCCATCACTAGATTATCGTTTATTCAAGACAACGACAGCAATAGTTGGATTTCACCGGATGTTCCAAGACTAAAATATCGGTCAACATGCTTTTTAAAAAGAATGGATAACGAGTCATCTCTCTCGCCGTGAAAGTGGCTGAAATGTTACGAAATAATTCTTTTTTTGCACGGTTTCAACATTAACTTCACTATGAAGAACGTTCTAATCGGTTATTAACAGAACTTCTGGTACAACTTTATTAAATTGACTTTGAGGAGGACTTCATAATAATCGAAATTTAAAATAAGTGTACGTGTCAGAATTTTGTAATACCAAAGAAAAATAAACTTAATAAAAATTACCGCTCCAACTCAAAGAATACCTAGCCCAAAAATTATGACAAAATTAATGTTTTATGAAAACATCATGCTGCTGAGGAAATATGTAAATGTAAATTCGATCGGACTTGTTACAACATACGACAGTTATCGAAAACCAAATGATTATTTGATCATTGACAGGTTTCAAACTTAACTATCAAACATAACTACGAGTATCAATATATTTTTTATATTTCAAAAGCACATAAAACCATGAGCACTTCCAATTTACCTGGCTACTGATGCGATTACAGTACAGTAATGTCATAGCGTGGTGCTGTATAACGAAAAGTATGAGCAATATATAACTAGAATAGAGATTTCACACCAAAATAAAGGGTACAAATACATTGCTTAAATAAACTTTGTTTTCAAAGTTTTAGGGTGCACACGCCCCTACTAAAAATTCAAACTATGAAAAAGACACTAGAGCATCGCAATCGCGTCATCGCGAAAGCAAAGGCAAATTTCACCGGATGCTCGCGTGCCCAATACTGGCCATAATTATAAAAGGTTGCTTACGTAATTTAATGGCGGGCGAATCGGTGCGTCGCTACGCGTACATAAATGTTTCGATCACGCAAGTTTTTCGTAACACATGTTATGAATGTAATATTATATAGTCTATTCACTTTCATTGTTTTCGTGGTTAAAGCAAGTTTTGAACTTGCATCAGAGTGGTCGTTGGATTAAAGACTGTAACAGTTTTTTAAACGTACTGTTCTACTACTAGGGCGTCGGTGGCTCATTGGTGGACTGTTGCCTTCCAATCTGGACGGCGCAGGTTCAAGTCCCGCCAAGGACCAATGTGTTCTCGAAATTATATGTACGTACGGTGAAGGACAACATTGTGGGGAAACCTGCGCACGTCTACGAAGAAATTCAAAGGCTGTGCGTGAAATCGGCGAACAGGACCCGCGTGAACGCCTAAGGCCTAATACACCCTATACTGGTAATGCAATAAATAGGTAGGCATCGCGCTACCTTATGTAAATTAAATTGCATTCCCAGCCAAGCAATATGTCAATAAAACAAAATCATTTGAACACGACCTTTACCATAAGTGACAGTAACAAAGATAAGGAAAATGGATCATGCACATCGCTTAGAGTGCTTATTCATCCTTGTCACGGCTACGCTGTATTTTTGTCGGGCACCCGGACACCGGGAAGGCATTATACGCCCTTTAGCGTTTTGAATGACGAGGCAAAACGACCGCTTGGCTTTTGTGGAATCCGATAACAAAAAGGAGAGAAAGGTCGTGGTCGGTCCAAACCGATCAAATGGTCTATGACATCCGGTCTATTACGTAAGACATCTTAGTTTTTCAAATATAATTTAATTTGATATCTATATTATCATTTGGATTATCATCTTGAAAATGGTCACTGATAGAGGCTAGATAAGGCATTAAATAACATATTTAAAGCGTATTTACCTTATTATTGGGAAAGCTTATGATGAAACCATTGAATTCATTTAAAAGACGAATTCAATGCTGGTCTAATTAATCCAAAAACAGTTAACATTAATTTTATTACGTAAATATTTTTTTATCACAAATAAATTAAATCTAAATAAAAAGACCTATGTAATTACTAAGAATTCCAATATTATTAAAACAGACTGATGAGAAAACTTTCAAACAGAAACGAACTCCACGTATAAACACCACCACGTAGATATTATACATTGATACAGTTCATTTGACCTAGTAACAGTCAGGAATAGAACGCAATTTCGGGCGAAACAGACAATATAGCCGCAAAATACCTAAATGTCGGACACCCAACTGCCGTAAAACATCACAATACAAACTTGAAACAGTTATGTTAATATGAATACACAATAAACAAACAATTAAGGGGTACTCTCGTGCTTGCCGATTGCATACATAATTTAAGGTCGTTCAACAATAGCAATTTCTTAGTGTTCAAACGGTTTGTGCCATTAAACATTTTCATAAACATTTCCACCGATTAGCTATGGGCAACGGTCTCGATTCTCTGAGTCTAAAACAATTAATTACAACCACGACCGTCTTCCCACACTTTCTAACGCTATTGTGCAGAGTGAGACAATCGTATTATCTTCTATTTATTGTCATACGGGCGCCGACGGTTAATCACGATGTTTATGAATAAAAAGGGATCTACTTGCTATTGGTATTCTTTTATATTTTGCACAACTAAATCACGTTGGAAACAGTTACACTCAAGACTCAGATTCTAGTCTATTGTGCAAAAAAATGGCATATTTTCCTCAACCTATCGCAGTCCACTGCTTGACATCGGTCTCCACCATTATGCGCCTGATATCCTCCGCCTTTCTCATCTACCCTCCACCATAGAGCTTTCGCACGTCGTTGCTCAGAGAAATCCTACGCTACGCTTGACATGAGGCTGTCTCCATTGGCGAGAGTGGCTGAGTGAGGCGGACACACGTGTCCGACTCACTCTGCCACTTCAACTTGTTGTTTCACCGAACTATGTCGGTAACTTTGTAACTCACAACCATCATTTCTGATTTTATCCTAAAGAAAAACCCCGAACGTAGCTCGCCTAATTGGTTGCCTGTGTAGTCTCGTAATATACTACTATTTTAAACTAACCTTAAAAATTAATCACTTAAACAAGGTATTGATAAACAAATAGTAATCTTCGATTCCATTATTATTAAGATATCAACTTTCACTTCTTAGTGCTGTTACAATAATAACCCCTTTTGCAGTTGGCTGAACATTGCGCATAAAAAGATCTCCCGTCTTTGATGTTTCCATTCTAGCGAATTCACAGCGTTATTCAGCCCGTCTGAATGCTTAACAACAAAGCTTGGAATATAATTAAATTCATCTTGAATCGCTTGACCGTAAGAGCCAAGGCTTTCACATTGCATCAAGGGCCTTCTGAGCGCTATTATAGAATTATTTGTTATGTGATTAAGCAATCATCTTATGTCGGATTCCTCTGTTCCTACATTGATGATAACGAAAATTATTTCACTGCGCCTGTAATGTATTACTTTATTTAATTATAATTGTCAATGATTTTAAAAGTAAGGATTCGTGATATGCTCACAAAGCAATCGAAAAAAGTGTTCCGAATGCAGTGACAGCACACATACACATATAGTAGACATGTATACACATATACATAGTGACATACACATATTTCGAATGAGCGTACATTTACCTAAACAAAAGAGTACTCTCTTCGGCGGTTCGTTTCTGAGGCACGGATGCCGTATCTACCTTTATAGATACAGAATATCATTGATAAATGTATGTTCTTCTAACTTGCCATAAATTAAATGACTTTGACATTTATATATTTCACTAGTTATGGGAAATGATTATGCTTCCAGTATAGCTATGTTCAGGACTGAATGCACGTACAAGTAGAACAAACAACAGATCTACGCCAGAAGTCACCAACTACTCTGTTATAACATTTGTCGTTGACGGGTGTACTTACTATAAAGCCATAATAGTTATGTGTATACAGGGTGGCAGCTAAATCATACTAAATTTCATTAAAATTTATTCATCCATTTAGATGTGAAGAAGTAACAAACATACACACTCAAAAACTTTCGCCTGTATAATATTAGTGTCATTAAAGTGACCGAGAACCTTAGGTAAACAATAAACTAACTATATGCACAATGTCATTAAAAAAGTGTCCGCGGCAATATTATGCCCATCGCGTCAGTTGGGTAGAATTTTCATTCATTATCACGTCGATCGCTACAAGTCATAGTAACGTGTAGTAGTATTTTCGTGCATCTGATTTTGTACCCTTTTACTGACGCGATAAGGTCAACATTTTAATGAATAATTTTATGGTACAAATATAACAATAAGTCAACGTATGTATAAAGGGGTTCGGACATTCTTTGGTTGAAATTTCTGTCCAGCTAGTTAGTGTATTATTTAGCTAAGCGGAGAACACCACCTCACCACACCCATAGAACGTCATCGTCATACGTCTAACATTCAACTGATTCAACACTTGCATACAAACACCGGTCACCACACCACAACAACTTTAAAATACGCATCAAACTGATATACGTCTTCAACTTTCAACGTGCAAAAATGAATGTATGAATGTTTATTCGTCGTTAAACGGCGATAACATGATAAGTATTGGATACTGGGAAAGTTGTTATGTTACGTACGCGGTTGCCACGATGCGGGCGATATTTATATGCCTTTTTGTGTATGCGCGTCGCCTCAGCAGTTTTGTACTGTTTTCGGATGACAAAGTTGTGTTTACGTGTCCCGACACCAAATGAATGGGAACCTACCACTAGCTTACGCCGTTTTTTACGATCGTGATTTAAACGAGACTTCAACGGACGCCAACAATATAGTTTTTGTGCTTGCGTAAATTCATAGCCATTTATGTGTTTATTTTGTAGCTGAATATTTAATTCCTAAAAATGTGTCAGGATTAAAATCTATTAGGAAATGAATATACATACTAGGTGTGCAAAGTGAAAAGAACTTATTTATAAAAATTAAAAAAATAATAGATTCATTTATAAAATGTAATTAATTACTAAAACGACTGAGGTTTAGATACTATCAACAAGCAATAAGTAGACCACAGAAAGATCTAGTTTAGGAAAAATTACGACTGCTTATAATATTGCAATGACATTTTAATGCATGTATTCAAATGTACACAAATTTTATAATTCTGTGTAATACAACAGTCAGATCATTGGCATTTTATAAAAGTTCTATGTTTAAACTAAAATGTTGCCAGTATAGTAACTAAAATAATGAAACAAAGATAACAAATCCCACTTAAAGAACTTATATAATGACTTATGATTCATTTTACTAAATTTGGATATAAAACTGAATCGTTACGTAGCATTTATTAGGTAACGTAATTGTTAAATTATGTAAGTAGGTAATGTTTTTATTCGACCTTAATTATGATAAAAAAAAAAACAATTTTACAAAATCAGGGCAATACCTAAAACCATGAACGTATAATAAAAACGTTTTAGACTGTTTTAAATGTGGGAACTTACGAAGTGTCCATTATAGAATACTTTTATTTTTAGGTATAAGCTTAGGCGTTATTGCTTCTTTTATAAATAGAAGTCCCCTTCAGCTCTAACAAACAAAAATTATTATTAAAGCCTCAGAATCTAGCCAAGGAACATATTTCCCTAATTACAACTTCAAGAAAATTAAGAAAACATATTTTGTGTATATTGCTTTGTAAACAAGTGACTGTCCTTTGCTCGTGAGAGCAACAGTCTCGAATTTTGTACTCAAAAATAGAGATTATATTTTTCAATAATGATATCTTTCAGACCAGATTTGGGTCCTATTCTGAAGTGATGACGTTCCCAGATTTGGGACGATAACCTAGTAGACGTTTAGGGCTTTCGGAGTCTAAGCCAACCTCGTTCGCTCGCGTTGACACGGTGGATCGTGCGTAAGCCGACCACAGACTGGCGTACTGCCAACTCTTAGTATATAATATATTGTAATACATGAAGTTTGCATGTAAAACAATATATTAACAAAAAAAAACTATTGTTTTTTTTTTGTTATACACATATAATAAAGAAAACGAAAGTACATGCACGAATTTTAAGCGTGGGGGAGCCATGCCTCAACACGAATGGGCCGGTTCGACCGGAGTGACATCACAGCTTCACAGAAAACCAGCGTGAAATAACGCTCTGCGTTGGATTTCACCGAGTGCAGTTACGGGAGGACATTACCACTACCCCCAACCTCCTCACCCTGATTGTTTACGCCGCGCCTCTCCGTTTGTAAAGGTTGACTTCGCAATTGTTGCACCTTTAAAGTGACGAGTGTCCATTGGTGGCGATATCTATTAAGCCTACTTATATAAAAAAAAACCGAAAGTACATGCGCGATATTAAAGTGTGGGAGAGCCACGCTTCGACACGAATAGGCCGGTTCGACCGGAGTGACATCACAACTTCACAGATAATTGGCGTGAAATGACACTGCGTTGGATTTCACCGAGTGAACTTACGGGAGGATTTTACCACTTCCCCCAACCTCCTCACCCTGATTCCTTTTGCCTCTTCGTTTGTGAATGTCGGCTATGCAATTGTAGTTTCTTTCAAGTGACGAGTGTCGATTGGTACCGGTATCTATCAGTTGGACACCGATGGTATAAAAAATTTAAGATATTTTTTAATAATGGGAAAAGTCATTGCCTAAATATTAGTGGACTAAAACCAAGGATCCTATCACGAAAACACAGGCACAAAATAACTTTCATAAATGTGACGTCACAATATTCCGCGTGACAATCCCGGCTCGATCGACGTTCGACAAAGCTATCGAGACAAAAACGGCGCAAACTAGACTAGCGAGGTCACGATGACTGGCCCGTATATAATTTAACTAACCCGGTTACTACAGGAATTCGTAGTCAAGATTCTATGGAGCGATAAACATTAGATTTTATTGTATAACGATTTCCATATCGCCGCAAATTATAGTAAAAATCATATAACCTTTTAGACACTTCAATTACAATGTTTAGTGTCAAAGCTAAAACATTTTTTTATTTTGTCATCCACTGTTTTGCCGATTACAGCGACATCTTACGAGCGCATGATGAAACTACATTGACTACGCAACAGGACAGATGGCGCTAGTAGTTTCTTACATTTGGTTTCTACATGAAGTTGTTAGGATAAACCTTATTTCGACGTTATTTAGTAATGGACCTAAATTGTTATGAATATTATAGCATTTATATATATCTATATATTTTTAAAAAATACACGTATACGATAATAAAGACCCTTTATAAAAAAAGTAACGGAACGATTTACTTGTTACGGAAGTATTTACGGAAATAATCAAGGAACTGACCAAAACAAGTTTGATCACAATGTTTTTTTATTATTCGTAGCAGTTGTCTTCAACAACCTTTATTAATAATAATTATGTATTACAACATTAAAAAATACCATATTTACCACTACAATACCCTAAACACAGATCTTAGACCTATAAATCATGCCCTGACCGGGTGTCCGGGTCCATGTGCTATGTACTTCCCAAATTTATTTATAAGAACCTTTTGAAATCACATAAATAAATATAAACGTACCTTGTAAATTGTCCAGCATATATGTCAGCAGCTTCGCAGTGCCATTGTTGTCATTATAGATGGACAGCATCTCCTTGCTCAGCGGGTTACCTTGAAGCCCGAGCATCTGTAGGTGAAACAGCTTCCCCAGCTCATAAGGTAGAACTCGCAGATAGTTGTTGTGCAAATGTAGCTCTCTGTAACAAACACAAGGTTAAAAAAAGGGTTCTTTATCTAGTGATTTAATGGTTTACGTGATCCCAACTCGAATCACGCGTTTTGTCACTTTGTACGATTTTTCCCAGTTTGATTGGTCATTGCATTTGCATGCTGAAAAGTAGGATATTTCTGCGATTCCGAAGGGCACTTTCAGTCGTAAGTCCCGCTAAGAATAGTCGTTAATACCTCCGAATCCGCATTGGGCTCGCATCATAATAATAATACTAATGAACCACAGCAGAATTACGGCCAAGGTGCTGGAAAGCTTATAGGCAGACGTTTTCCTTCCAGTAGGGATATCTTGTGATAAGTTCAAGATATACTACGTGGTAGACTCGATACTGACACCCCGCCGGCGGGGGCCATCGTCGCGTGTCCCTGTAGGTTCGCACAGTCCCTATTCGCGTAACCGGCATGTGCCGGGCCACTTTTCTCCCCAAACATATGTTAGGCTACCAAGCCCCCCTCAACGCCCTAAGCCGAGGTTCGAGTCCCGTTCGGGGACGCCCTTAGGCTCGTTGTGTAAATACTAAGGCTGAGAGCCATCTGCGCTCGCCACTTGCCCGGTGAAGCTGTAAAGGCCATCTGCGGCCAACAGCAGTAGTCAGTTCGAAAAAAAAAAAAAAGATACTGACTACTGAGTCGTCTAGGTAAGTACCACCGCAGTGCCAGATATCGTCTCGTGAAACAGGGGTATTATGTACTTTTGTGTTTGTCACTGTGTGTTATAAGAAGATATAACATCTGCTGTTTCTGGTAACGGGCGCAGTGCGGCATTAACGAGAATAATAACCGTTTGTCAGTTGTTGGTCTCCATCAAAACCGCTCTGTTATGGTCAGGCTTATCAATTACTATAAGGTGAGCGTCTTGACCGTCCCGCACACTTATAACATAAAAAAATAAAGTACTGGGAAGAGATAGGTCTGAGAATGGACACTTAGACGTGAGAGTAATAACAGAGATTCAATATTAGCTGGCGATAGATAAGCAACAAAAGATGGGCCAACTCGTCAGTCAAGTCTTCAAGATCTCTCCTTAGTAGTGAAGTAAACGACGAAAAGACATATAACTCACGTATGTATCTCATTACCGCGAGCAAACAATTTTATTACTTCTCTAGACCACCGTCAGATGATGACTTATTTATTTATTTATAGAAGGCGTTATAATATAAATGCGGTCTTACATAAACATGAACCCAGTTCTGTTACGTTTTTAACCTTGGGTGACTGCTCCTGTCTAGATGTTAAGTATAAACAAAATTTCAATATTTATATTAAACATTTATACATCAGAAGAAACTAAATAACAACGTGAACTGCAAGAACAGAGATATAGAAAGAAGTAGTAACAAAACAAAATATTTTTAAATTTATTAAACGTTAGCTACAGCTGGATATGGAGATAGAGGTACTCAATTAACGCCCGATATTCCTCTCTCATTAACCCACATTTAAAATTAAGAAAAAATTAAAAGCATTACCCTGTAGAATGTGTACCCTGAGAGAATACAAAATTCTGGTTTTATCTCGTCTACATTGTTTCACAACTTTACTAGCACTGTCTTTTTACATACAGTCGACCGGAGAAAACAATCCTACAATAAACCTTATTGCCTCATACATAAGTAAAATTCAATATGTGTACTACTTTGCATGTGGGTGTCCGTTTTAATGGCCTACACGGGTTTAATATCAGAATTACTCCGTTAACTTACAATATTCGATCGGCTGGTACACCGACGGGGTTATTCGCGACTTGTTTACAAATATACGCCAATTTACATACTTATCATAACGTAGCCGGAGTTCAGTGACCTCGATCGCATACAGAGCGACTGGCTTATTGTTATTCTAATATTCAACTTGTTTTTATGCT
The DNA here is from genome assembly GCA_019425675.1 of Leucinodes orbonalis. Taxonomy (NCBI): domain Eukaryota; kingdom Metazoa; phylum Arthropoda; class Insecta; order Lepidoptera; family Crambidae; genus Leucinodes; species Leucinodes orbonalis. Next base: position 4,743 of record PQWD01005081.1, on the reverse strand, counting down.
GCCAGCGTTTCAAAATATTTACTCTCAATATAAAGACATTTATGCGTCCTCTGTATAGTTAAAGTTGAGGCGATGTCGTCACCGTTCTTTTGACGTATTTATGTTAACGCCACTGTTTTATAGGAAGTTATTACGCATAAACAAATCCAATGGCTTTATTTGAATAAGAAATACTGAAGCACGCATATAGAATCAGGGATTGCGAATCTTTTTATAAGAATGAATGTGTCATTTATCCAAATAAATGTTTTTTATGATATAGCTGTGATGTGGAATAATTTAGTAAAGAGTTTGTGGTTAGTTAGTAAAGAGAGCCGCCGCAGTTACATAGGTATTCAACGGATACAATAGATTTTCGGTTAAAAGGTTAATATATATTATAATCTCAAACTTTCTCAAATTTACTACAAAAATGAACGTCTTCTAATGTCTCAATTATACGCGTAATTTAAACAATGTAAAATTCGTGTGACCTTTGTTGTAAAGCGTAGTGCATATTAAATTTTGTAATAAGTGACGTGCCAAAAATATTGTGTCGCGTGTCTTGAATGCCATTGGTTTGCCATCCCTGGACTAGATGTATTATACCCGTAGCGAGTGTTACAAAGTAACGTCCGGCAATAGTAATTGATTTGAGGATAAATGTACGAATGTTGCCAAGCGTCTTGTTATAATTTTGGTGACGTGATAACTACCTTGAAATCATGTAGTCAAACCGTACAAAGCCATACATCATATCTAAGTGGGGATTTACAATATTATAATATAAAAGTCTCAAGTCACAGTTCGTTCGATGTGAGAAAACAACGTTAATGTCTTAGTATAAAGGTGGACCACAACCATAAATTATTTATATGTTTAGTTTCTTCCTACTTGTAGTATGTAAAAGTTGTGACTTAATACCTATATCATTCAGTTTCATATTTCCTAAAATGATCTATATGTATGAGATTTGTACTATATTTTTATTGGACATTATATATGAGTAATATATTTTTTGTACATTATAAAATTATGTATTTTCACCTAGTTTTACATATACCAGGCATTAAGAGAAAGTAGATTACCACTACACACTAAACGTACATTTTGCCAGTACAATATGCGCACTTTTACGGATCTGTATTGTTCTGCCAAATAGAACCTTCGCTTCGGTTCGTTTATTTCGAAACTACAGTTGGATACAACACTATAAGTTATTTCAATACAACATACCATTAGTTGTATTGAAACACCTAACGTTGACTTTGGTCGAGGTGATTGATAAAACAAATTAATACTGTGCCATGAATATTTACAATAGCTCTCAATAATAAGTAGGCATTCTAGTTTAGTATCATAAAATTATGTTTGGTTTTTTATATTGTTAAATTTATTTAAAATTACAAAGGTATGCCATGAATACATTTAAATAACTTTCAATAATAAGTAGGCATTCTAGTTTAAAGTAATATTTGTTTTTTTATTTTATTAGTAAAAAATATTAAAAATTACACAGGTACTACTTTTATAATAACAATGTTTTCTTTATATTATTCTTACTACTTAAATACTACGTCTTATATTGATCCAGACTTTACCTATATTTTTTACTAACTTTTGCTCGCGGCTTCGTTCGCGTTTAGAAGTATTATTTTTCATCCCCTATTTTATACCCTTAGGGTTCGAATTTATTAAAATCATTATTATGCGATGCCTACGTCATAGTAGCTTTATGAATGCAAAGCCTCAGACCATAAAAAAGAACATAAAGCGTGAACCTTACCAATCTTTGCGTATGGTCATTTAAATACAATACATAGAATTGAAGAAGGTCTCAAATACGCAAGGTAATGAGCAAATAGACCAACGCATTAAGACATAGACGAGGTCAGTGTGGTGCGCCGATCAGAATTAAATCGCCTATTTATAGGTAAGGTCCATTGCGTGGAATCAAATATGCAGTCCATGTGAACAAGTCACGAACGACTAGTTCATGCTAATTAAAGCCTATAAAACAAAGTGTCCAGTTTCAAATGTCTCAATAAAAAAGCTAATCACAAAGACGTCCAATTATAAGTATTCAAAGTGTTACATAATAGTTGGGGGATGCTGAAAAATAATATTAATAATAAGCGCGTAGGGACGTGACGACCCCATCGCCCGCTGGTGAGTTTCACCAGCGCAGTCAGTCACCGCAGGGCAGCTTGTGGCGAGCTGTTGGTGCGTAGCGATACACCAGGACCCGACGGCCCCGAGAGTGCACACTGACCGTCTCCGGCTCCGGAGTGGCCACCCAAGGTCGGGACTCTCACCTCTGGCTTGCCTTCATTGGCTGTCCAGAGTGGGGTTGCAAGAGCTACATGCTTGAGGGGTGGAAGTGAAAGATGCATAAGTCGCGAGTTGGTGCAGTTTGTCTGCGCAGAGGCTTAATGTATCAACCTCCTTGTTGCAAAAATATCTATAAAAGAAACGCTTATAACATGAGCATTGAAAATTTATAATCGTCTCCGGCTGAGCTAGATGCTACATGGTTCCTTATTTAAAACTCAACTGACGAAGTGGTTAATGGATAAATGTTTTATAGTGTTAAGGAAATATGGATCGCCAATTTTAATTCATATTCTTTGAATCTTTATTTTATTTATATTATTATGAAACTGACATACCGATGAATTAATAGAATTTATATGTACTAAACTTATTAAGAATGATATTAATTCGTTATTTTTCATTAAAAAAAAATCTAATATTTTTTGTTAGTTTATGTTTGCATGCCTGCGCAGCAGGCTAACACACTGGGCCTATGTTATAAATATCACCTAAATATGTACTGTGTTTTCGCAAATAAAAGCTTTTGACTTTTGACTTTGACTTTGACTTTGCAGAAAGCGGTGTACACCTCTCGACACCCCTAGCCGCCTGCGCCGGTGTTGCGTCCCAGGCATTACGCCGCATAGTGGATGCCCATCTAGCGGGTGGCAAGTCACCGTCTGCCTTAATTTTCAAGATTGAGACATTTGATTTGGCAGGCGCCCCGCTGTCTCAATCAATAGCCCAGAAACTAGACCAGCAATTACCCTATCCATAGCCCTAATTTATTTTTTCTTTCCATATTTGCAATAGTACTTGCACCAAGCGGGTGCTCGCTCTGTGTGTACTTCCATAGTGCAGGCAGAGCGAGCGGCCGCTCGGTGTACACATCACAACTCATTATTCTGTCTCACAAAGCCTCTACGTGTTGGACCAATGTCCCCACGCAAGCTTCAAAGGACCGGTCTATGAACCGTGAACTCCTAACAGAGACTACAATTAATAATAAATAAGTAATGAATATCCCATCATCAGCTCATTAAACGTCCCCACCAAGGGGCACGAGCCTACCCGTATACGGTGATTAGGCCTTAGCCGTCCACGCGGGCCCAGTGCGGATTGGACGACTTCACACACAACCTTTGAATCTGTTCGCAGGCGTGCATGAAGGTTTCCTCACGATGTTTTCCTTCACCGTAAGAGCGTGGATAACGTACATATAATTTCGAAAATTCGAAAACACATTGGTACGTGGTGGGATTTGAACCTCAGCGACAGTCCACGTCATTGAGCCACCGACGCCCTAATGAATATCTACTGACATTCAAATAGCGACAACTAGTCTCAAACTAAGCATTTATCCTGAAATTTGATACTAAACAACTGATTAACATACTTTTTTTTTGTAAATACATACATATAATACAAAGAAGGGTGTTTTCTTTACACACCAATACAGACCAATACAGACAGACATAAAAGCACACAAATGTTTGTACTGCCCGGGATCGAACCTGAAACCCTTGGTGTAGTAGCTGACGTATCAACCATTAAAAGGAGAAAAAAAATTCTTTTCTTTTATTCTAATTGAAAAGTTAAGCAATACTGTTTTTGGTTGGTGATGGGCAATCATTTGTTTCATGTCTCAGCGGCTTTTTACTCAGCTAAAGACAATGATATTATGTATATATAAATAAAGGTAATGCCATCCGTGCCTCAAAAACGAACCGCCGAAGAGAGTACAGTTTGTACCCTTTTGTTTAGGTAAACATGTTCGAAATCGAAATATGTGTATGTGTGCTGTCACTGCATTCGGAACACTTTTTTCGATTGTTTTGTGAGCATATCACGAATCCATACTTTTTACATCATTGGCTAAAGAGAGGAACAACTGCCTGCTGCTGGCCGATGGCCTGCTCATAAGAGCATCTCTCCAAAACTAGCGATTCACGAGCCTCACTAATACTCGTAAAACATCGGTAGCTTTGACGTTATAAGTTATCTTGTTTAGAATAATTCTGGTTTTTAGAATAATTTTACAATGATAAATGTAGTAGTAAAAAACGTAAATGAAAGACATTTTTATTTATGAATTAAATAAAATCTATGCTGTATTAACTTGCAGGCTAATAAATAATGTCAAATAAAAAAATTCAGACATCATGATAAAACTGAACTGACAGAATCAATATATTTCATAACAAAGTCATTGAAACATGGCCTAATAACATAAATGTACACTGCAATACAACTTTATACTATTATTTAGCACACAATTAGGTCGCAATTAAACATGTCGACTGCACAACGTTGACGTTTTAAATACAATGCCCTAACTGCCACTATTAAAAGCACGCAACGCGACACAGTTACCTAGTAATTTGTACTTAATTCAGTAATTAGTACAACTGAACTAGTGAATTAAAGACGTTTCTAATAGATGTCACGACC